>JBBPRS010000075.1:0-77182 GCA_038093155.1 Boletus huronensis | reverse complement strand
TTCATCTGTAAGGTTCTAGATCAATGGGAAAGATAGCGTGTACATGACGGGGAGGTCCATCATCTTCAAGCATATCCTTGACTGTTCGGCAACCTTCGAGATTGTTCGACCGCGGGAGGCGAGTCCCGTTTTGGAAGGCGAAACATTGTTAACATCTGTTTGGAAAATGACGGAAATGGCAGAAACCTCCTTCAACACAACAAACGACGTTGGCGTCCGATCGTTATGATGGAAGATGCCCATATCGACGCGTTCGTGCAATGGTTCCAGTCGAATGGAGGGTACTTTGATACGAAAACGATGGGTATCACAGAATTTCCAGGCAGTGGACGCGGAGCGATTGCGTTGTGTGACATCCCGGTGTGTGCATTATTGATTCCGTTCGGTATTGCTGATGATGACTTTGTACTGTCGTTTTGAACTACCCACCGTTCGGATGACAGGGAGGATATACCCTTTTCACACTCCCGCGCACAATCACGCTTTCAACACGAACGTCCCCCCTTCCCTCCCTCTTCGGTTTTAACGCGTGGCGTGCACATGGATTGCATAAGGGTTGGGTTGGGTTAATCTTGTGTATGATGTGGGAGGATGCGTGGGCACATGAATTGGATGTCATGAATGGCCGACCGGGCCAGGGCGACGTACAGACGAAATGGGGGCCGTATATGCGGACTCTCCCGACGATATTTGATACCCCAATGTTCTGGAATGCAGAAGAACTTGAGGAACTCCAAGGGACAGCCGTGGTAGGTCGGTCAATCAACTGAATTTTCTCGGAAGCATTCGTTAGCTGATCTCGGATACTATGACATTTGGGGTCTTCGTCACGTTGTTGCGTGATAGATAGATAAGATCGGCCGCGACGATGCAGAGCGTGCATACTCTGAGCAGCTCGTTCCGGCCATCAAGGTTAGTGCATAGTCTGCCGTCTTTGGAGTTTTACTCCCCGATTTGACTTTTGCCATTAGACATCCCCTACTCTCTTTCCACCCTCTCATCATGGGAAATGGTATACTCTTGATGCATATCATCGTGCTGGGAGTCGTATTCTATCACGCAGCTTTACAGTCAGCCGTTGGACGGATGATGACGAAGTCGAGGAGGACAAAGACCGCGACAGCGAGGCAGAGGAAGGAGGAGGCGATGCAGATGAAGCCGAAGATTCCCATCCGAATACCTCAATTGAATCGTCCATGCATATTGACGATGCTCATACTCATCCCACTTTACTCAAAGACAACAACGACGGGTTGGACTCAGATTCGGAGGATGAGGAAAATGACGCTTCAGATGTGGCTATGGTGCCAATGGCAGACATTTTGAATGCGAGATGGGGAAGCGAGAACGTAAGCTCAGTTCTGTCATATTTCGCGTGCATCTTAGTTTCTCTCATACGTTTTATACGTTTTCTGTGTCAAGCATCATTTGGCTACTTTCGCAACTGACCCTTACAAATGCTGTTTAGGCCAAGCTATTCTACGAGCCGTTTGTACTGCGAATGGTGACCACAAAGCACATAAAGCAAGGCGAGCAGATCGTAAGTGTGCTTTCCCCCTCACCTAGCCATTCCTCTCGCTACTTTCGCTCATTCCCCTTTCCTATTGTCGATGCCATCGGTGATTCGTGCGGCAACAAACATAACAACAAAAAATTACGCATGCCTGCGGACATATATTATCATAGCTCAATACATATGGCGACCCACCAAATTCAGATCTTCTGAGGCGATACGGACACGTTGATTTGGTCCGATTACACTCATCTACTCCTACACGTCACAAGCATGAAGACATAGAGATGAATGATGGTGACACGAATGTAGAGACCATCATGCATTTGGGCAATCCTTCAGACATTGTGGAGATTCGAGCAGACTTGGTTATTCACGTGGTACAAACGACCAGCTCTGGGTCGCAGGCAAAGGACGCACATGCACGCGTTGAGTGGTGGCTTGATGAGGGTGAGGATGAGTATGTCTCATTAACTCTCTCTTTGCTGGTTCTGCTTTAGCCTAAGGGTATACTGACTTCGTCCATCTGATCTCCTAGCGCTTTTGTGCTCAGTCTGCCCGAGTCTAGTTCCCACTTGTCTGCAATCTTGCCTCCCGCACTCATCTCGTTTGCTCGTCTCCTGATCCTCTCCGAGCCTGATTTCAATAACGCTCGTTCAAAAGGAAAACTTCCAAAAGGAAAGGTTGATACCAAGGATAACAAAGAAACGTTGGAGATATTGGACCAGATATTCAAGCAGCGCGAGGGGATGTATATCGGTGGAAGTGTCGAGGTTCGCTTCCACTTCATTCTGACTATGACCCTTGTGCACTTATGTCTTCTTCAGGACGATGAGCGCCTGCTTTCCGTTCCAGATGCACTTACCAAGCATAAACGACACGCCGTGATCGTGAGGCTAGGCGAGAAACGGATCCTGAGGAATGTTAGGCAAGCATTAAGGGTGATGCTTGCCGAACTCAGTACCACTAGCGTCGACAGAGCTGGACACGGAGATGAGAAAGGCGACACGAGGAGAGACGGACAGGGTGCGAATGGCGGTCAGGAGACAGGTAGTAGCAGAAAACGTGTTGTCAACGGGGCAACGGGGGATCGTGGATGGAAAAAGGCACGAAGATGATAATTTTGTGAGCACTTCGACCATATTCTCATCGATGGAACGTTGTCTATCTGGTTGTTTGTTTTCGCCCTTCACCTGGAATTAGACAGCTTCACTCCTTTCACACAGCAAGTACATCCCTAGGCTTTTGCACACGCCGAAATTGGTCAAGCATTAGTTTGACCAAACCTGAACATAGCAGCCTTCCTGATGGGGTTTTGCTAACCCACATCATGAGTATCTCGTGTTATCCGAGGGCAGTACAGACGTGATCCCGCAAACAATCATCAATTTTCCAGAGTACAGACGATATATTTGGTCAGATAAAATTAGGGGAGGTTCTCGTTACGCACCAAACCAGGCTATCATACTCGTGATGACCGTGACCAACTCCTCACTACTTCCAGACACTTTTGGAGACCCTAGTTTTCATTCACCTGTCTGCTGAATGGGGTGCAAGTTGAATGGACAATTGTCATGATATTTGACGATCCGATGCCACCGTCTCATTGGGGAAAAGTCCGCGAGCGTGGTTCGACCCATCAGAAGGAGGCAATAGACGCGGGACCGCGCCAAGCTGCGGCATCGATGGAAAGTTCGACGCGGAATCGCCAACCACCGTAATTAATCCTTTGCCGCCGCCCGATTGGGCGTCGTGCTTGTGAAGGCAACGGGATACTGGACGTTGCCGTCTCCACTTACTCTGATCTCGACCTTGGAATAACGGAATGATAATGAACCTTGCAGAGAGGGTGAGAATTATGTGGAAAGAGTATGTATCAGCGCGGGGCCAATCACGCCGACTCGGAATTCCCAAGGGCATGGCTCCACGCGGCGTGCGATGGATACGCAGGCTCATCTTTTCTCGTTGCCTCATATTGGTGCTCCAGAATATGCGGGGATCTGGATCTCGAATCTTGTCTTCAGTACCTAGACACGTACACGTACACTCCACCAATATTTGCTGAATGGAGCAACAAGACTTATAAGTTATTCCAAAGCAAGTGATTATTATATCATCGGTGCAACTGCCAATAGGAGAGTGGATTAACGCTTTATCCGACCCAATAGTAAGGAGCACGAGATCCTTATGTTCAAGGCACCATAACAAAACGATGAAAAAACGCCATCGCCGTCACGTACACGTGTGTAGGGGGGTCGAACATTGCGTGGATCGTCGCGAAAGAGCAATTGTGATTGTGCGCAAATGAGGCGGCGAGGGAGTGGGATGCAGTGCACGCCACACGCGCAAGGTGTCCCTATACATTTTGGCGGAAACTTTCGTGCTGGCTGCGGTGGCTTTGCACACGAATATTGTTCGTGGACTTTGCCCGATAGCTTGGAAAGGGATGCGGATCGTCAATTTATTCTTAGGCATGTCGTAGTATCCCTGAAAAGCTGGCTGTCGATCGCATGGAGTGCGGGTGAATGCTCGTATACATCACGCGGAACAAGCCATCGTGGTGGTGGGCGGCAGGCACCGTGCACTTCCATCAGACCGAAGCTCTACATGAGATAGTGATTTGTTTGTTCGCAGGATCAGATCGCGCGGTGTTATCTGGCAATGACACCCGAAACAGACGAGGTGTTCACAGAAGTTGATCCCAGGTAGCGCGAGCTCGGCGACAAGAAGATACGTGGTTGATGCTGAAACCCAGATCAAGGGAACCCTGCGCAAATGGCTGTGGGGAGAGGGATTCGGAAGAAAAGAAGAAGAATCAGGCTGTCCGCATCAAGCAGAGGAGACAGACTTTAGCTTCAGTCACAAACCGGACAATGACAATGACTTGTGCCCAAAGTGTCGGATCCAGTTTCTTTCCTTTCCTTTCCTTTCCTTTCCTTTCCTTTTTTTTTCCTTTTGGCGTCAGCAAATCAGCACTGGGTCAAAGACCCGAGTTAACCCGTTGATTTGCCATACATACGACAACAGATCCCGGTTCGTCCGCTGTCCGAGACTCTGAGATGGCCATGTCCGCGGTGCGTATTACTTCTAGCTGTACTCGCTGAATGTGCGTGTCCGCCCATCTCAGTGAGGTGCCTTTTCTTTCTGTCGAAAATGGACAATGGAACGTTATCTGGATGTGTCGGACGGCCAGCCTTTTGTAAATAGTACCCCGAGGAAAACCTTTCCCAAGCCTGCTTCGTCGACCGAGATAGGCGAGAAGGCGAATGTAGGCCCGGGCCTCGCGAACGAGAGAACATCTGTCAGAGCATTTATTTCGGCGCAATACAAATATATTACCCCGAGATTAGGGATCCGATGTTGCAGGAAGCCCTCGGAACTTGGGTTTGTCGATGTGTGGTCAGAGATGGATAGGTAACCCTCGAAATACTGCTCTCCTGTGTCTTGAATAACCCACTAGATTGTGATCGACTAGAATCTGTCGCTGGATAGAGATGACGGTATACTTACCTCGACTCTGAGCTGGTGCCCAAGGATATCGCTAGTTTGAAGGTAGCTTGCGAAACGGAGCCCCAACGTCCCGTTGTCAAGAATATAGTTCGCGTATCTCACGATTTTTACTGTGCTCCTGGGCACGGCGAGCCCGGGCTCACTAGTATGAACCATCAGAATGGCGACTGGAATGACTGGGACTCCAGCTTAGCCATTCGAATATGAGTTTCATCTTCCTCGACGAACGTGAACGTGTGGTGCATCCGCTTAGTTATGTCAACTCTAGTCGAGGAATAGACGGATTGTCCTGCCGAGGCCCGAGGGCAATTGCAACCGCGACTTTATTAGTGTCTTCAACGAACGCGTCAAGCTCGACCCTGTGTGGCCACCACAAGTATGGACCGTCCCTCGTGTCTACAGCGATGCACAATTGCGATGAATGTGAGTAATTTTCAAAAGGTAAAAAGAAGGAAGGAAAGAACCTTGTAGTAATATTAGAAGCACGCGCAGACATAAGGAGAGGTAGACCCGCTCTTCTTCTTTGTGACTTTAACCTTGTGTGAACGATGAGTCGATCATCCATGGAGGATGGGCATCTGATCGAATCGAGAGGTTGTAACAAAATACGATCTAAACAGAGTCGAGAGAGGATGTAAGCATTTCAAAGTTAGTAGCTCACCTCCAGTCGAATACCCAAAAAAGGAAATGTAAACTATAGGCTATTATAGGATATCTATGTAACATATAATGTGGTTTGATCTATTTTGCAGTCTGAGGGCGAGTTTGTGTAGTTAGTGCGGTCCACCTGGGCACACCGTTGGTGGAAAATGTTTGCACCCAAAAGCACACGTGGTCAAGTTGCATGCACCCAAGCATTTTTGGTTCACGTAAAGCTGCACCGTGACAGGTTTCTGGAGAAATTCGACAAAGTGTGGAGCGATACCCATACTTGAATCAAGTTCGTTGTGTGTGCTCCCGATCTTCTCGGGGAGGCAAATTTGGGTTGCTGTTGCATTAGATTGCTCGACGCACGACGCCAATGGGGGACGATTGCAGCTGCCCCAAAAGATATCGATGCTGAAGCCACGATAAAATGCTTCAATGCAGTGCTTCCCACGGTTGTCCTCGGCACCACCCTGTGCGTATCATCCACCTCTTTTCTCCATACGCATACATGGCTTGTTTTCATTTCTGTGGTCACTAGCTCCAACTTATCAGAAGTTCGAAGGATTCGATGGACTTGCTGGTTAGGTGCCACGGAGATTGCGGACACGCAGGCATGCTGCAGCAGTATGGATTCAGACGGAGACCGTAGCCTCATGCACTGGTACTCCGAAGATGCCAACGCCGCATACACGCTGAACAGGCTGACAGCAGTCGTCGCAAGTGTTCCGTCTTTCATGAAGCGTATACGTGGACTTCGTAACGATGTATTCCTGTCTCATGTTCAAAATTTGCCGCAAGGACATCATATGTACTTACGTGTATTCCACTGGCATGCCGTCTGCTCCAAACTTCGAATCGTGTACTGGAGCTATGTCCGTTTTCGCTGTTTTCGCCGAGGGGCTGGTGAGCCTGACTGGCGACTCAAGTACCAGGGACATATGTGGGAATGATTCGTCGAATGCCCACTCAGTGCAGTGCAGAGTATTGGAGCAAACTGCCAATTCTCTGCTGAGCGCTCCACAACGACTCGACCCTGGAGTAAAAAACCAGGGTTGCGGCAAGCCCAAAAAAAGGCGCTGACATGCGCGCCCGCCAAGGCGCCCAAAATGCGATTGGCCAACACAAGTGGTTATTCAGCGTCGGGCGATACCTCTACACCACTCCACAAATTTATCCACCATCCCTACAGCCCAGTTCCACGTCACTTCCAAGGCAGCTTCAAATTCGCCGCTGTCCCAGTGTTGCTGATCGCTCTCAGAGTTTTCGGTTAGATTGAATCTCAGTACGTCCTTCACCGTGACTAACCCCCTCAGAGAGCCTAGCTCCTCGACGAGAATGACACGTGGGCTGTACCAGATTTGTATTGAATAGGGAGGAGAGCAAACCATAGGAATCGACTCACCCCATGCGCTTGAAAAGCTGCATTACGATCTCGAGCGGTAACCGTAGAGACACAGTGAGCGGTGTCTAAGTGATCCCCATTAATGAAATAGAAACCTTAATATCAAGAGGCGTTCGTACCTGGTTCACCCAGGGCCACAGCTTAAGGACATCATTCGACGCCGTAGTCTCCAGTAATTCGACTGCGACATCTTCTTCGGCTCCCAGAGCCGATCCTGACGTCACCCCTGACAAGACAAAGTCTTCCTGATCAGACGCTTGTCGGCTGAATGAGCACAGCGTTTCCGGTAACACATCACCCATGTGTTGGGCCTTGTCTGAAACACGATGAGGTCATCACTCCTGAGATCAGGTCCGCACGATTAAAAAATACCTAGTACATAGCGCAGTTCAGTCCTGCCAATGTAACCCGAAAGGGCCTTGGATAGCTTGGAGGCCACAATTGGAAAGCCTTTCACATCGGTTGAAGCGAGTACGTCTTCTGTGAGGAAAGGGTCAGTGGTTAACGAAAGGACTACTCGTTCGCTTGAACGCCTTACCGACATCGCTGACACTCATCCCTGCAGCATAAAGAAGGGTCAAGTCTTTCTTCATCACCTCGGAGACTGATTCGGATCGGAAGATTGAGGGGTGCACACGGCATCAAGAGCTTAGATAACTCACCTGCCACGTTTGACGAATGATCATGTTGATCCAGTATGGGGTATCCATTGAACCGGATGCTCTCGTCGGCTATCCCGCGCGTTCCAATGAAGTCGCCCACAGCTTTTGTGACCAGAATCACCATCTATGACCAAACAGCGGTGAAGGCGGAGGCGAGATGCTGACAACAAGTCATGACTAACCATAGTTGGCAAGATGTAGGTCAGTGCGCCAGTGAGCTCAAACATTACCACAACGACAGTGACAGTTATTCGCATAACACCGCTCAAGGCGGCCGCAGCCCCGAGAAATGCATACGTGCCAGGGGTGATGCATGGGATATCTGGGTCGCAAACGGCAAACATTCCAGATTGGGGATATGCTCTAATACAATCATAAGAAGTTAGTCACAGAATAGATGACATGAAATTCTCTTACCTGTATATAGATTTAACGATAATACCAACCATACGACCAAACGTAGCTCCGATAGCCATAGATGGCACAAAGATTCCGGCGGGAACTTTGGAACCATACGAAATGACGACTAACCCCATCCGTATGACAGTAGCTAGAAGTAACGAGTTGACCATGTGCCATTGTGCGGAGAGCCTTGGCCGAGGGTTCAATTCAATGCAAGTATGAGGCTAGAAGTGCACTCACTGGCACAGGTTATCATAATCGCCTCCACCTTCGCATTCACGGAACAAGATGGACATCATCTCAGTCATGTCGATGCGTAAGAATCGGTTCGGATATCCGACAATCGCGGTCAAGATAACTAGTGCAACAGCCTCCGCTACTGCGTGGTTTGCCAAGTGCTTCCGACGAAATGCCGCAACTTGCATATTGAACTTGACCATGAATGCGCCATACAGTCCCTGTCGGACAAAGATCAGACCCTACCAAGAAAAATCAAGGTAACTTTCACCAACGCCAAAAATTCCAAGGATCACAAAGAAGATGATCTCGAAGAAGTGCCAAGTACGATTATATGTCACTTGAAAAAGAACGAGTTTTCCGGTGCGGAAGGGATTCATGACCTGTAAAGGATACATGAGGATGCGTCATAAAGTGTGAGAATATGCACGGACAGAAAGCGTGAAGGTAGCGACCAACGCACAGACAAAACTCCGCCACATAGTCTTGATACTGAATATGTGGCTCATTTCCTGTGGGACACGTTCGGTAAGAATATACCGAGATGCGGACAACGTTGGGAAGTCACCTCGATTGAGAATAACACGCCTCCGATTGGCGAACCAAAAGCGACGGCGACACCGGCCGCGGATGCAGCCGTGATGACCTCTCTCATTTTACCTGAAGCAGGCGTGAATACGAGTAATAAAAGCCAAAATGAGTTGTCACGAACTTGAACTTCGAGAGAAGCGTCGGGAGCATCCGGCAACCAGGGACCCAATACAGCAAGCAACGTGTACGGAGGGTCCTTCTTTTCCAACAGACAAACCAGAGGCGATGACCAAGGGCTGTACCTGATTAGCACCTACACAAATGCACGAGTGAAGGAACGTACTAGAGTGAGACTCTTGATAAAGAACGTTCCAAATCCAAGGAACCCTTTCATAATGAAGCCCGCAAGGATACATTTAATTTCCGAGATCCCAGAGCCTGCAGCATATTGTGCCATGGTGCGAACTAGATGAGCTGCTATAAATGCGAAGATGGCCTGTAAAACATATGAATCTTCGCATGAAAACCGAATCTCATAGTGCATACTGCGAATGAAACATAAGCTGCCCATCGTCCTGGGGTGACTGAGCTCCAAGGGTGCCAAGCTGGACAAAATTCGTCATCGCTGTCGACTTCCCAACAACAGAATTGTTGATTCAGCCACCATCCATCGCTACAGTACCCGTTTTTTATGTCAGAAAGCCATTCGGTCACAATGGAAATAAGTGCAGCATTGACACCAATAAATATACCTAGCCAGCGCTCTCAGACCAGGTCCATTGCTGCAACAGAACGGGGGACGGACCGACCGAGGTTGTCACGAACCAAGATTCACCGGCAGTCACCAGCTTCCAACATTGTGCCCACACCCAAGCGGGTGTGATTTCACCATTTGGGCCGCGGTAAGCAGTGCGCGACTTGTCAGCATCACGAATCCGCCTGTTTCTCTCTATTATCGAATCTTGAATCCAGTCTAAGATAAAAGGGATTACATGAGCGGAATGAACGAAACCACGAGGTGCACACCGCGGGCATACCGATAGTGGTAAAATCTTCGTATCGCCTAGGAGCTGGTGAGATCCGTCAAACCTTGAACAATGATAAAACAAACCGAATTTGTTCCAGTTCTTCCTCATATTCCTCACCGTCCTGAGGTCGCACGTAGTGGCCTCTCTCACGAGTCATTAGAACTTGTAGTTGAATCGGTTGAACGTGCGTGCTACTCGGTTGGATTGGATTGGGAAAGACGTGGATCACGTGATCACTGCACTCTGGAATATTTGTGTGGTTTGAATGTAACAATATGTAACAACATTTTGAGCACTAACCTGAATAGGTGAGATACCAGTGCAATGCATCACAGCAACATCGACCCGGACGAACACCAGCTGTCGGTCTGGGCCTATACATGGTGTTTCTGTGAGCTTCAAGTTCCGTTGAGATTTCCTGTCTTTGCAAAGCCAGCCGCATCTACACGACGGCGATCAAGACGGACACGCCCCTTTGGGCTGGTACGTTACCTGAGCTATGCTCGGGGTGCTACGATCTGAATAAGCAGCCTTGAAATGGAACTCGTACGCCGACCCTCAGGTTGAAGGTATGTAAGCTGGTACCTTCTTCCCATGATTCTTCCGCCCCGATGTGATAGCTGCATGGCTCCAATGTCGCGCGCGCATCCCCATCGTGAATTTGCGCTCCTTCTGTTGGCCGGATTGTTTACCTATCAGGAATTCTGATGAGCGTGGACCTTTGTGCATTGCATCAAAGCAAATGATGTAGGCGCAGCACATCGCTTTACAAGAATGGAGTGGGCCTTTCTCCGAAATACCCACCGATCTTTGCGGGTATTCTAACCCAAAACTGTTACTTCCCTGGGTGAACGTGCGTCATTCGACATACGTCCTTCTGATCAGTGGGCGGTGACTCCGGCCATCGATCTCATTTACGTCTCTGTGGTATGCAGGTATGTATATGTACACGTCTTCTATAATCTCCCCAACGGACGCAATGTTTCATTTGTAGTTGTCTAGACTCCATCTCCACAACGTACGTATTGGGGACAAGGCTTCTTTGGACCGGGGATACCGTGACCATTAACCCACCAAGAGCGGGTTTCTTTGGCGTCCGATGATCGGATGCATCAAAAACGGAGTTTTATTTCCATGATCAGGGAGATGTGATGTCCCGTGTCACTTTATCTCACATTAAATGACTTGTTACAGCATCGACTGAGCGCCAGCAAAAGCCAATAAAAAAAAACGCTCTCCGAAAACCCCGTTACTCTTTCAACCTCTGTCAAGGTTAATCTCGCCTGCAGGCTGGCGCTTTTTCCGTGGCGGATCTCGGAGCAAGTTACATATCCGACCGACGACCGCACATACCTTGTCATCTGCACCCAGACCCTCCGATGCCGCGACTGATTGATGAAAAGGCATTGATCCATGGTCCGCACTCTTTTTGTCGTACGTCTTCACTTCCAAGAACAAAGAAGTAAAGGATCGGATCACGACGGAGAGCGAGAGCACACGGACCGGACAAGTTAAACTGGAACGGACTGTAGGTTGACGTCCTCGAGATCATCGCTTGTCCACTTTGGAAGGATGTGGATAGCCGCGCGATCACCCCCTTCTGGAAGCCTCTTCGGCCTCACCATATCAAGCACATACTTGCTTGGATACGCAGACGTATACGGCATCGGTACGTACCGTAATGAGCTAGGTAAAGAAATTTTGCGACCCGTTTCCAACGTTTTCTCCTCTCCGTCATGCCGGGCCATCGGGATCAAAAACTACCCTGGGTCGTGGGTACCCGGTCCACATTTTCGGGTTCCCTCGCCGTGGAGGCCGACCTATCTGATCCCGTGATCCCGTGGTTATGTACTGTGCTTCTCCATCATTGTTATGAGGTACACGAACGACCAAAAAAAATACACATGCTGGTTGACGTGACACCTTATATTCATGGACAACTGGGCATATCGTAAATCGTTTGTTCTAAACGATTTACTTCAGCCATGTCTACGAGAATATGAGGTTTATGCCGTCCTTCTCTTGGATTGAGTCAACGATAAATCGTACAGACGTACGATCCAGAGTTCTGGATGTGACCCTGAAAATACAGTGCTGTCGGAAACACCTCGCACGACCATTTTGACTTGCACACCGGCGGCCCCGCTCAAGGCATTCCATGTTAGGGGTCAATCATGACAAATCGGGGTGATTACAAAGCTAGCGGGGATGACTAAGCCACCGAAGCCCCGCTGAACGGAGGTTTGGTGGTCTGGTGCGGTAAAGCCGCTTGTTGTTCGCTCACCACGATGTCGACCACAAAGGACGTCAAAGTACCCTTTTTTAAAAAGGGAAAATCACGCCCAACGACGACCCGACGTCGATCGGGATCACCCGCACCGCCTGTCGCATCCTCCACCAGCGCCTCCACGTCCTCGCGTACCACATCTGAAGTCGTCCTCCCCACACGCAAAGCGGCTACGAACCTGCTGAGCGCGGGAACGAAACGGACGGCTGCTCAGCGCAGAGAGAACGATTCTGACGACGACGAGTCCACTCGAGAAGGACCAGACGTCAAATGGACCGTCGCAGACTCCCACATAAACGCTGCGCTCGACATTATTGCCGGGGATGAGATCGAAGAAGTTCTCACCAAGCGACGTCGACAAGAGCGCGAGGAGCGTGGAGAAGCCGAGGAGGAGGAGGCCCCGGATGGGGTGTACAAGGGCCAAAAAGCCTACCACAGTCATTTGAAAAAAGACAAAGAGGTACCCAAGGCAATGCGGATCGGCCCACTGAGGAGTACGAACACAATTCGGACGGTCACCATCGTCGATTACCAGCCCGATGTGTGCAAGGATTACAAAGGTACGTTTTTCCGCCCTTATCATTCAAGCGATACTGCGGATCATGGGGCTGACATTGCACCGTTTACACTTAGAGACCGGCTACTGCGGTTTTGGAGATACATGCAAATTCTTGCACGATCGCGGCACCTGTGAGTATCATTCAGGGGGTGTTGTGTGTTCTAGAAACGAGACTGAACCCGGCGTTCTTAGACCTTGCGGGATGGCAACTTGATAAATTAGCCGAGAACCCCAAAAGACAAGTGGAAGACGTGTCTGAGTCAGACCCGGATGAGGACATTCCCTTTGCTTGCCTCATTTGTCGAAAACCATATACAGATCCGGTGGTCACACGATGTGGTCACTATTATTGCTCATCCTGCGCGATCAAGCGCTACGCAAGGAATCCAAAGTGCTTGGCATGCAGTGCTCCGACTGGAGGCATATTCAATAGAGCTGATAAAATCATCGCCAAATTGGACAAGACGCAATCGACCCAAGGCGATGATAAAGCACCTGGCGCCGATAATAGGGCTATCGAAATTGAGGGCCTTGCTAACCAAGGGAACGAAAATGCTCAAAGTGAGGAGGAGGAGAGTTCCGAAGATGAATAGTAATCCAATATGCTGTATGGTCCCGAACCTTGTTGCATCCCGAGATCTTGATGGTAATATTATTCCTTATCCTCTCTTTCCCTCGACAGGACGGTCTGCCGAACATGGCGGATCATGCAGCGTGGTCTTATTCATCGTGTTGCCGGTCCGACTGACAGCGAACATGGTGGTTACGTCCTCATCGTGAACTTTTAAAGGAATTTTTTTAAAAAAAGGAACGAGAAAACATAACCGACATGTCTGCCAGTCCCAAGCTTGGTCTGTTCATGTCAGGCTTAAACCGACCAAGCACTGCCTCTGCCAGAATGGCAACAAGATTATCCCTTTGCGTAAATCAAGCGTACCCGGTCACGAAGGTGCCATTCGCGGACACAGATATGTCGTTTGGAAACGCAGGGATCATCTCCATCACCTTCCTAATGGTGTTATCAGCGAGACAAACGGCAGATTCACATGACCCTTTTTCAAGGGGGAACAAAGAGATCGCTCTTCTTTCGCTCCCCGAGGACGTTCGATCGGCACTGCCGGACTGAGGACGGATAGCATACTCAACCTGTTCGTATGGGCGTTGTATCCGACTAAGGGGGCCGTGACACGTTTCAGGATCACGCGTCCGATACGGATAGGCGGTAGGGCGCAACATCGTCATTGCGGTGAGGACTCGTCCTGCAGGCCTTGAGGCGTGCGTTTCCCCCCCTCCCCCCCTTTCGATATGCCCACGCACACTCATTCATCACGGTGTGGATTATGTGCCGGTGATCAATCGACGCGAATCGCGTTGATTTCGGAGAGGCTCCATGGTTCCGACGGGTTACGCTAGGAATGTAATTCGGGAAGGACGCCAATTAACTCGAGATCAGAAAATGACCTGCGGCCGGGCCGATCGTGCGTCACAAGCAAAGTGGCTAAATGAAGAGGGGGGGGTGCTCGTGTGATGCAGTGGGGATGGTGCAGAGCAAGGGATGTAAGTTGTGTACGTCGCTGGCACTGGTCGACCTCATTGCTAGTGCCTTATCCGCCTGGCACTTGTTGACTTTTCTTTTTTTTTCAGTGCATCCGTCGCCCACCCGTTACGCCTTCCCCTCTCTCTCCCCTATTTCTGCGGAGAACACGAGGGGTGCGAGCAGATTTTAGGGGGGAATGGCGTCGTAGTCCTCACGTTCCGCAGACGGATGCCGAGAGGACGCCAGTGCGGTGACGTGGCCGGTTGCCAGGTTTCGAGCGTTGCCTTGATGGCAATCATTGGACGATCGCGTCTTACTTCTCCCCTCGCTGTGACCGGTCCACGTTTTCTCAGTCCATGTTCCGCGAGGCAAGGTGGTCTTGTCACATCACTATCGTGCACGCGCGCGCGCGATCGTGTCTTATCGGTTCCAATACATCGCCGGCGTCCGTCTGTGCTCAATTCAAGGCAAGCCAGCTGCCGTATGCTCAAGCTCCAATGTCGGAACATGCGCAGAGACACAGCCCAGGTTAGTTCGGCCCTTGGCATCCCGCCAAGGCCGGGTGCCCATCCGAATTCCAAGTGATTTGGTGAACAGTGGCTGAGCGCTGATCAAGCATGGCAGATCCCTGAGAACGCGAGCAGTCTGTTCCTTGCCCCCTTTATCTTTTTTTATTTTCCCTGGCCCAACCGCTGACCTCGCTCGTTTTTCTTTATCGACGTTTCCAAATTCCATTGGTCAGGATTCTTGCCGTCATGATCATCACGTGGTCAGGGTCTTCATCATTATTGTGCATCACCTGGTTTCCACCCCACCCAAGTCCATTGCCTCTGTATCATCAAAAACAATGTTATCTCGTCATGTGAATTCCGATATACAGGATCACGAGTTCACACTTTGGACGCTAACGTGTTACGAGTTCGCGTGCGTGGTACACAGAAAATGGTGGTCCATGGGGCACCGTTCCTTTCCCTTCGATTCCCGTAAGTGACGTGACTCGTACGTTGGGAAGTCATGGGAAAAAAAAGAAAGGGAAACGAGTTGAAGATAAAGGAACGAGGGCCCGTCAGAGCCGGTACCGGACGAAACGAAGCACGATTGAGCAGGAGAACGGGAGAACGGGACGATATTGGGGACATTGTGATCTGAAAATAGCGACATGCATATTATAAATATAAATATAAGAAAAAAAGAACGCGTCGTCGGGCGAGGGCTGGACGCGAGATTGGGATGATCCTTCCGGCATGGTAGTGCCTATGCCTATCCGTATGGCCGGGCGCAAGGCTATAATTTCGAAATGCAGAACCATTCTTTCGTTCTTTCTCCTCTTGGGATGCGTTCTAGCTAAACACGTGTGTTTTGTATGTGTACGGATTGTAAGAGCGGGTGCGCGGCACGTAGCCTGATTTTTCCAAAAACAAAAAGACGGCAGGAAAAAGTGACGAAAAGAGAGGAGCAAATTATGCGAGAGCGTGGTATATATATATACTTGGACCTAAATATACTTATATGCATTGGTGTGAACCCAACGAGGGGGGACGGGGGGCGAATACGATCGAGAGCCATACAACGACATCAACACCAGCACGCACGTGGTAGGTTGAAGCTAGAGTCGTCCCGAACCGAACCGAACCCTCCCTTGCCCTCTCACACACGTGGGGGGATTGAGATGAATAGCAACGACTCCCAAACGAGGATCATCCAGAGTTGGGAAGAAAAAGGGGTCCACTCGAGTCCAGACTCTACATTCCAAACACCCTCCGAGCCGAACCTAGTCCTATTCCACGTTTCTAGGTCCCGAGCGCAAAACGCACACCAAGGGGCTGGGGCCGAGAAACTCTATCGAGGCATCTCATCACATCCGTTGTCAATGTGGCGTTTGAGTGAATCAGCGCGACTAAAGTCTTTCCGACAGTACCGGCACTTGTGCAATACCGGTGACGTGGCATGCACCGTTTCGTAGTGTCGCCGACGGTCGTGCAAGCGCGTAAAGGAACGATCGCAAAGGTCGCATGGATAACGTTCTCCGGCGGCAACGACGATCGTGCTGGTATGGGTGTTGGCGTGTGGGTGATGGGAGTGGGAAGTCCCGGGGCCGTGTGTGGTGTTGCTTCTGCCGCCTGTGCCACTGGGGGCATGTGTCGTCGCCGCGGGAGGCGCGTGCACAACGTGCTGTGGGTTCGGGGACATATGATAATAGGGTTCGATAGACGACCGAGAACGCCCCGAAGGGTTGGATCCAGCGGATGGATAGCCCTGGAATGTCTGAACTGGGGTAGGGATGAACTGCTGTTGTTGTTGCTGGGAAAGATGGGGGTGGTGTCGAGATGGCTGCGGGCTTAGGTGGCCCGCGGGGTTTGGTGTCGCGTACGAGCTCGTTGGGGAGCCAGGGGAGGGGTAGTGTTCGATGGCGGACCCTTGCGAAGAGGTCGCGTAATACGAGTGAGGGTCAGCAGGAGAGCTCTGCGGGGCGAAGTAGGGATACTGTGCAGGGATGTTCTGATGGGCTGTCGAGAGAGTGCCTATGAGCGTAAATGGATGTGAGTGACACGAGTGACGCACCGATGGATCCGGTGGGCAAGTGGGTGGCCGGGGTGACAGCGGCGTATGACAAGGGGGGATGGTGGTGGGACGGATCTGGATAGGGCGGGCCATACTCGTCGGGGGATTGGGACGGATGGGTGGCGGGATGAACCTGGTGGGCCGTGGAGGGATAGTGATTGTACTGCATTGGAGGACTTGATATTGGGAGGAGGGCACTGAAGGACTGAGCTGCAAGAGGGCGAGCCTCAGAGGAGGGAAGGTTATATACGAAAATGTTGTTGTAATAGGACGGGCGTCGCCTGCCATAGCATGTCTTAGCAGCGTACCTTAATGAAAGGAGGTGTTACTAAATCATTACCTCTCAGAGAGTATAGTAAAGCCGGGATGGAGTACACGCCCATATCATTCCGGTAGCCATCGTGAATTCGGACGGGACGGGAGCGATCGCGGACACGGGGCGAAGCGTGTAGGGATCTGGAGAAGGGCGATGCTAGTCCAGGGACGAGTCGGATTCGATTCGACGATGGTGTTGGAGATGTCAATGGAGTGGGATTGGCCGGGGGAGAACTTGAGAAGGCCCCCAATTGGACAAGTTCTCCGTACGAAGATGCGACACTGAGATGGGCAAGATCTCGGCACTTTCGATGCTGAACAGGACAGCTTAGCTGCTGCGCAACGCACACACGCACGCTCGCTCTCACGCACACCGAGCCAGCCCATGATGCCGGCAGAGAAGAAAAAAAAAAGAAAAATGCGAGGGTGAGATCTGGCGGAGACGCATAATTGGCTAGAGTAGTCCGAGTTCGGCTGGGTGGGAGAGTACCTGAAACTTGAAAGCTTGAATTTCGAGATCGAGAAAGGATCGTCCCTGATATCGTAACGGCGATATATCAAGCAGTTTAAATCTGCGTATGATGCATCCCATACGGCATCTTGATATGGGGGCCCTTCAAAATCTCCTTTCAACTTGAAGCACGCTCCTTTCATCTAACGTTAAGCGGAAAGATCCAATATGCAGATGTGATTCCACCTGCGCACAGCCTACAGAAGAGAAGAGAAGAGAACTATCAGATACTCCCCCCGCCAAATGTTGCCTCCGCTTAGTCGTCCTCACCCAAGCGCGCGCCCACTGAACTTATCCACCGAGCGAACGTCGCTGTCGTGAGAACCGCATCAACGTCTGCGCTATCGGGCAAGCACCGCACTCAATCACAACCCAGTCCCGAGGGGATGCCGGGAAATGCAAGCAAGGCAAGCCTTATTACTCCACGGCTCGACTCATTCCGGTATCACCACATCCCATCAGTGGCAGACCCATCGACGGGCTCAGCTTTCGCTGGCAGATGGTGCACCAAGCAAACCCGAGATCGATGGGCGCTCCATCATTGGCATGGACATCCCATCATGTCTGATTAGCCTCCCGCGGCCGTTCGCCGCCCTGTTTTTAGTAGACGTCTTGCTGCGCCTTTTTTTTTCCCGGAGATGCATACCATGCCGTCCAGATGTCATTCGTCGTATGTATCGTATTGGCCTGCAGCGACCGTGAGCTTCTTCATGCCAATGAAGGCAAGACGCCAAGCACTTGCAGTGACGCAAGCGCGTAAGTGAGCCAGTTCCCGTGCGATGACATCCGTTTTGAACCCTTTTTCTTCCATTCGGTACCGTCCCCCCCGACTGCACCGAGACGTGTAGGGGGCTGGGGCTTTTTGCCAGCCATCGTGTGTTCCCGCGACCGTACCGCGATCGCAACGAGACTCTCGTCGCCTGCTGTGAAAACGATGCCGTCGTTCGCATTGGTGCCGCATCGATCGTCGAGCCTGTTCGTCGTAGACACACGCGCGATTTGCCATCCGCCCGAATGAATGCGCGTAACGGACGTCAACATGTGTTATATAAAAAGGACCCGGCGGGGATAGGGATAGGGAGGGCCATTCAAGTCGAACGTCACATCTCGGGAGCGACAAGGGCTGCGTCAGACGCCAAGTTGCTTGCAGTTGCGCGGGGGTTTGGGTTTCGATTTTCTCTCCCGAAACCCGAAACCCGACTGATCCCCCCCAAACTCGTCCGGCACTTTCCAAGAAGACCACTGCTCTGCCACGACTTGACTGGCGACGATTTGTATCGACACACGCACACACATACACGCGGGTGATGGATGGAGGGAATCCCCAAACGAGAATGGCTTCGCAGCCATGTCAACGCCTCTTCAATGGAGTGTGACGAACAAAGACCGGCCATGCAACGCGATTGCCTCGAGGACGGAGCCAAGGCACAGTTGATGGGCCCTGGCAAATAAAAATTTCCGTACTACGCGTGTCGTGGTCGCAAACTTAACCTTGCCCCAGGTTGCCCTGTTGCGACGGATACGCCATTTGAAAAAAAAGCGACTTACCGAGACGCTTTGGACATACTTTTTACGCACCGATCGATATAGGACTGAGCCCTGAGCTAATATCGTAGTAGTACGAGCAAGGGTGACGAGGCTCGACCAGACAGGATTTTTGTTTTGATTAATTTCTGATTAATTTTTAGCGAGACGGGAATGTAAACAAGAACAAACAACCCGTGTGGTCGTCTCCCGCAGAGACCGAATTCATGCGTAATCACCAAAATGGCACCATTCGATCTCGACGCGTGCATAGAACAGCTCCTCCGGAAACAGCTCCTACATGAAGCACTCCTACGTGAAATATGCGAAAAAACGAAAGAAGTGCTCATGAGAGAGTCCAACGTCGTCCATGTCTCCGCACCAGTCACCGTCGTCGGTGACATACACGGGTGAGCCCATCTTGGCCCGTCGTCTCCCCGTCGACGCCACTCAGTCATCATTTAAGTCAGTTTTACGATCTCATCGAGATATTCCGTATAGGCGGTTATGCACCACATACCAATTATCTCTTTCTCGGTCAGTCTTGGCTGCCCACGGCGTCCCCATGACTCACGCTTTCCCATCCGTCTACCCAGGGGACTATGTCGATCGTGGTCTTTTTAGCGTCGAGACCATCTCTCTACTGACGTGTCTCAAACTAAGATACCCTGATCGAGTCCAGCTCATACGTGGTAACCACGAATCCAGGGCAGTCACTCAAGCACGTCTTTCTAAATTACCCTCTTATCTCTCATCCCCTTCGTCCTAACACGCTTGTCTCACTCCACAGACTTATGGTTTCTACACCGAATGTGTTCGTAAATATGGCTCGTCACACGTGTGGACATATTTTACGGATATGTTTGACTTCTTGACACTCTCCGTTGTGATCGACGACCGGATATTTTGTGTCCACGGTGGTACGTGCTGTTTGTGCTTCTTTGACGCACGGGGCGGTTTTGATGTACGGCTTGTTCCCTAGGACTCTCGCCTTCTATCCATTCAGTCGATCAGATCAAGGTCGTCGATCGGTTTCGAGGTAGGCCCGGCTTTTAGTCGCTTCTTCGAGGCTCGGCACCTCATGGCTTGGTAAATGGGATGGCTTGACAGAAATACCCCATGAAGGACCCATGGCTGATCTTGTGTGGTCGGATCCAGATGCAGAGAAGGAGGATTTCGCAATATCACCTAGGTCAGTACGGTCGCTCCCACAGCAGAGGCAGTGTGGGTGGCTGGGCTCCACATACTCCACTGCCTCTCCTTCTGCTTCTTCTCTCATGTACTGCATGTTGATGCTCTCTTTCTCCGTTCCGTCGATGTGTTGCACACAGAGGTGCAGGATACACCTTTGGTTCAGGCGTCGTCCACAAATTCCTCGAGACAAACAACATGTCGCACATCCTCCGTGCGCACCAACTCTGTATGGAAGGCTATTCGTCCCTTTTTGACAAACACCTCTCCACGGTATGGTCCGCACCCAACTATTGTTATCGTTGCGGCAACTCGGCGAGTATTCTCGAGGTGGGGCCAGGTGGGACTATGTACTTCAATGTGTTTGAAGCGGCGCCGGAGAACGAGCGGGATGGACCGAATCATCAGACGGCACAGAATCCGGGTGGCAAGGTGCGTGATTGTAATTGATGTCTGACTTGGTTTTCGTCGGGGAGATGTGTCTTCGGTCATCTTCCCTCTACATTCTTGCTCTCGTCGACACCACGGACATGCTGACATGGTTGTTAGCTTCCCGAATACTTCTTGTGAATTCTCCGCTCGGCTCAGCGTGCCCCCTCCATGCCTCGAGGTGGGATCTGCGATCACACACGTCCGGGCGGCCCGTACACACACCCACTTGCTCTTCCTCCTCTCACTACCGTCTTCGTCGTTATCATGACCTGCTTTCCTTGGGACGCGTTTCAGACGCTAATATCCGTGCGGTACCATGCTGCGCCTTATCGTACCCGTTGAACGCAACCCCCCGCTCCACAGCCTTGTCATTCCACACCGTCGGTAGTATCGGCTCCTTTTCTGCTCGACGTGGGTGAGCTCGAATCGATGATTGATCGAAAGGATCGTGTGTTGTGTTTTGGGTGTCGTGCATCTTGTAACAGGGTCAGTTTGGGTGTGGGTGGGCGTCATTGGAAGGTGGTCGTAGTCAAAGGAGGGGACGGTTGTTATAGACTTTAGACTAGATGTAGATTAGATGGGCGATGCGATAACGCGTGATCATGCTCTACCGTGGACAGGTCTTACCACGCGTGTGTGTTATCTTGGGTGGTAGGTGCCTTGGGACGAAGTTTGGGTTTTGAACGCTTTCTTCTTTTCCACCCTCGGTGAAAGGAAAAACGCGATAGAAACCCACGGAGTGAAAGGCTAAACGGTGCAAGGCCGGGTATAGTGACGTTGGGCACATGGGTTTGATACAGTCCGAGGCCCGCCGAGGAAGGGGACGCGCGATCCACGACGGACGTGTGAGTTGGGGGGGGGGAACATATGAGAGAGACAACAAACGAAAAAAAAAATCGAAATCGAAATCGAAATCGACTGGGCGGGTAGGGTACACTCGGTACTAGTCCATGGTGGTTACGTTTCTCCATCGAATTTTTTTTTTGGGGGGCAATATCAGAAATCGATCGGCGTGACGAATCGAATCGTGGTGGGGTTCCCCCCCCCCTCTCTCTCCAAAAAAAAGTGTGCGTACCCCGTGGTTTGAAAGAATGGCCGCGGGTGGAGGGGGGAGCACCGAACTTGTCGTGAAACATACCGGATCGGACTTGCTTACATAAATGGGTAGAGGGGGGAGGAGGAAAGCAATTGAGCTCCAAGGCAAGGGTTCCGATCGATACATGCAACGCGCTCAGCTGGACACTGTATGTAGTATACAGTACTAGTGCGTAGTTATCACACTGACTCATCGTCGGTTCCCCCCTCCCCCCCACTAGTGCGCGTCAATGTCATCGTACACGGCCTTTGTCGAATACGCAACATGATGTAGTAAGCCTCTCGAACGAACGACACATGAATTATTTGAATCATTCGAACGAAAAAAAAAAAACTTCGGACTCTACGTATCGATCGTGCCAGCTTGAAACGGACTCCATCAACATCATCGAATCTCACTTTTTCTTTTTCTTTTTCGGAGATTTCCATTGTTGATCACCGTTGGACCGGTCGGTCGACGGCGTATGCGCGTACCCTATGTAACGAGTAGCACTTCACACGAAAGAAATTAAATAATCTCTGACGAGGGGGGAAAAAAAAGGGGAAACGCACGTCACGACCGTCTCCGCGCCTTACCAACGCCAAACGGTTTCGAAAAAATCATGATTAAAAAAAAAAGGAACACACGTTCAGGGTTGGGTTGGTAACCAGAACTGAGCTCCAAGTCGGGCCTTCCGGACTCGACTCATTCACGCATGCGGGGAAGAAAATGAAAATCCGACGGTATCCTGTTCGTCGTCTACTCTATACGTTATATACGTGCGTGAACTGAACCTTCGGGGGGCGCCTATACACGAACGCGAAAAAAAAAGAAGACAAAGGAACGAGGGACGAACAAGCGGGTTCAACGGAAGTAAACGGGGTTAGAAAAACGCAACCGATCACATCCCTCTGGCAGATCCCGGAACACGCCACGTGTGTGTGTGTCCTGTCGGCGACAGAGAGAGCGATGCCATGGGGCCCAAAGTTCCAAACAAGATTGACATGATAATGTGAAGCGAGTTGACGTTGGGGGCCGGGGGCCGGCGAGACCGCGGATTATCGATTACCGACGGCAAGACGGCGAAAGACGGATTGGATTCGGAGAATAAAACGCTGTCCGTCCCAGGAACCCAGCATGCTACTTCTGCGCCCCGTCATGTCACGTCCACGTCGCGGTCATCTCCGTGCATGTGTGATGTCGACCATCGCCCTGGCCAGTTCCTTCGCGGTCATCCTCGTTCCAATCCATGCCCCCACCCTCGCACGGCGTATCCTCCGCACAAGCATCAACACCACCGCACATATGCCCGCCCAGGTCCACAACCGGACCCACCTCCCCCACCGGCGCCACCACAGCACCGCGAGCGTGCGCGCCAACTCGCGCAGTCCCTTCCGCACGTGTCGGACCGTGTGTGGGCTCGAGGCGGATGCGACGGCGGGGTACCCAAAGAAGGGGTTTCGGGGAGAAAAGGGTGGGATGACGATCGTGGATGGGGGGCGGTGGAGAGCCAAATTTGGAGGAGCGGCAGAAGGTGAGATGGTGTTTTCGCCGAGCTGGGGTGGGGCAGGGGATGCGATGGGGAGATCGGTAAGTGGGGGTGGTGGTGGTGGATGTTGCGTTTGATACGCTGAGCGAAGGGCATCATCGATTTGATCGAGGGTTGGTAACGAACCGCCATACTCTGTCCATATCCATCACGGATGGAGGATCAGAGCCGGAACACCCGACGAGCGAGAAGAATGCAGAATGGGGCTAACCTGCGGGTAATGTAGCCGCTGAACAATAGCTCAGGAGCTGAGCCTTGGAAGGAAAAAACACGCGGGCGATGATCGACGAGGGAAGAACACGCCTCATCGAGCGATGGCATCAGCACGAGACAAGCCTAGCGATCGAAACGGAGAGTGAAACATACTTTGCCACTGACCAAGCGCCCGAGTGTATCCACGAATAATTCAGCAAAAAGACTGATGCGACGGCGGGCGGTCAAGATGTCTCGCAGAAACGAATAGGGCCTAGGTCAGGGACTTACCCGCCGCAAGCATTCCAGGATATCGCGGTATGATGTCGGTTAAAAGCAATGAACAGAGATCGAGATTCTTTATTTGAGGTTATTTTTTTTTCGGAACTTAATAGACATGCGATTGAATACAACATGAACTTGGACCTACATAGTTTTGAATTGAAACACCGTCGAGATCGACGAGGACGAGGTATTGGAGCGGAGCAGAACCGGTGTGGGCGTAGTGATCGCGAATGTATCTGAGATGGAGGCGTAGACGCTCTACCTCTTGTAGAAGTGCATATTCAACGGAGCACGGCAAGGATTGGAGGGAGGCGAGTTTGAGGAAGACCAGGGGGCGGCCGAATGGATCGGCGATCGGTGGCGGAAGACAATGGAATAGAGTGGGGATGGGGTGGAGAAGGACGGGGCGGAGAACGTGTAGACGCCAAATCGATATAGTGCGGATCTCTTGCAGGGCGTAAGGGCGGATAAACTTGTGACGCTAGAAGAGGGAAGGTGGACGGATAGGCGTTTGGGTGAGGGGTTGAATGGTTCATCCTGGGGTGGACCGCTTACCCGCAAGAGGCGAAAAATCGATGCTACAGGCGGTTGTGCGGTGTAGTGATGATGGTCATGGTGGGGGAGAGCTTACCGATGTCAGAAAGCCACTCGGAGAGCCAAGCGATGTCGTGGTCGGTGAGGGCGAGTTCTAGGGCGAGCTGGGGGAGGACATCGTCGTGTAATGCATCGAGCAGGGCGTAGACGTCGGGCCCGGCGGTGTCGTACTGAAGGACGAGCTTGAGGTGGTTGTCTTGGAGCAGGCCATGAATGTCGGCCATGAGTGTTACAATGTGTTGATTCCCACGCAAGCACTGACACGCACGACGTTAATTATCCCCCCCTCCCCCCGACGAACGCAGCGTCGAGGACGGTGTCCGTGTCACACACCCAGACAGCGGTTAGCTTGACCCTCATCTGACGGATGTGAAGCCGACTACTAATAAAGGCTAAATGAGTGGGGGATCAACATTCATCCTCCTGCTGGCCCTCGCTGCGATTGCAATCTTTCTTCTTTTGCTCGGCACCGTCGTTAGATAGCTTGCCATCGCATCCAGCGCACGTTCGACGGCGGATATTCCGTCATTCCAGCGGGCATAAACCATTGCCATCGTGGGGGCGGACCGGCCGCGGTGAATTCACGCTCGGTCACACCCGGTCTCAACCCGGTCCTTGCTGCTATAAGTTCCTTCCGGATGATCCCTCTCTCCTCATCGATATTTCAATGACCAGCAACCCTTCCCCCCATACCCCTGCCCCGCAACCGACCCCGTCTCCGGCCCTGGACCAACCCATCCAATTCTTTCAGGGACGTCGTGCCCCGCTTCCAATCCACGTCGTCGTCGTCGGCTGTGGTCTGGGCGGCCTCTCTGCCGCCTACTGTCTCGCAGAAGCCGGTCACAAGGTCACCATCCTCGAAAGCGCCCTCCACATCGGCGAGATTGGCGCAGGCATCCAGGTCGGCCCAAACCTCACCCGACTCTTGATCCGATGGGGTCTCGGTGACAAGCTCAATCAAATCGCCGTCAAACCCGGCGCACTCACCCTCAGACGATGTACATCTCTCCTCCCTTTTGTCGTGTCTCCCGCCATCCCTCTAACTCCGCTTCGTGTCCGTAGGGTCCACCGGAGAGACCATCGCCTGGACAAAGTGGGGCGACTCCATGGAAGACGCGTACGGCGCGCCCTATTATCACATACACGTTGAGTCTCGATCCCCCCACCTCTCCCAAGTATGTGGTGCTGATGGTGGTGTGTAACACAGAGAGCCGACTTTCATCGTCTCGTCTACGAGCTTGCGGAGCCTCATCCTCGCATCACCATCCGCACTAATTGCCGTGTCGTCACCATGGATCCTTCCATACCCACCCTGACCATCGAATCTGGCGAAGTCGTTCACGCGGACCTCGTCATTGGCGCCGACGGCGTCAAGAGTCTTACCCGCGAATACGTCGTTGGCGGACCTGACAAACCAACGCCAACAGGAGACGCTGCCTACAGAGCCATCATCCCGACGGATCTGTTGATCAAGGATCCAGACCTTCGTCCGCTGGTTGAAACACCGGAGATGGTCGGTTGGATGGGCCCAGGAAGACACATCATGACTTACAACATCGTACGTGATTCCAATGGCTGTCCTTATCCCCAATCAGTAGCCCCTATCATCCGAAAATAGATCCGCCCCACCGGCTAACGCATATCTCTTAGCGCGCTAAAAAGGAGTTCAATCTCGTCCTGGTGCATCCCGACGACGGTTCGGTCGAGTCCTGGACAGCCGAAGGTAGCGCTGACAAGATGAGAGCTGATTTTGTGGGTTGGGAGCCACGGTGCGTGCGAGCTCTCCCGATCCTCTCCACGCGATGCCATGGGGCCGTGTTCTCATCGTATGGTTATCATGTCATATAGGATCCAGAAACTGCTCGCGCTCATTCCCTCGACGCTCAACTGGAAACTTATGGACCGTGCCCCACTGAGTACGTGGGTTCACATGGACGGTAGGCTGGCCCTGCTTGGCGATTCGTGTCATCCGATGCTCGTGCGCATGCATTGTTCCCTTCCGTCTTCGAGACATGGTTGTCTGATGTTGTTTCGTTTACTTTATCTAGCCATACCGAGCCCAGGGATCTGCCATGGCCGTGAGTACTTGCCTTCCGTTTCCATCTCGTCCACGTCTAATCTATCCACCCCCTCCGTGGTTGTCCGTCCGTGGATCGCATTCTGTCTATATGTGGCCTCCCCGCGCGAAAATCGACCCTATGCCGTGTGTCATTGATGATGCCATTGACTACATTCCCGCGTTCTAGGTTGAAGATGCAGCCGTCCTCGGAAACCTCTTCTCCCACCTCTCCTCCCTCGCGCAGATTGCCCCCCTCTTGCGCGCCTACGAATCTATCCGCTACGCCCGTGCCACGGCCACACAAGCCTCGTCCCGATTGAACCAACACATCTTCCATTTGCCAGATGGGCCCGATCAGGACGAGAGAGATCAACAGATGAGAAAGGCGACGGAGGTGGCGTTGGGCCAGGAGTCTGAAGATGTGAGGCGGAGGGTGCGTGGCACGGCGACGGTCGTAGATGCGAGTGCAGATGCGGGCGCTGGCGCGGATGGGAGCGGGGATGGAGAGGGAAAGCAGGGCAATGACGCGGTCGTCGATCCGAGTCGCGGCAACGCGAATCAGTGGGCGGACAAGGAGAAGAGTCAGGTGCAGTTTGGGTACGACGCGGACGTGGAGGCGGAGAAGTGGTGGGCGGAACATGGACAGAGGACGATCAGACCGTTGGCGCGTATGTGAGGCGGGCAGGAAATATCCTCGAGGGCAAGTTATTTAATTTTTTGGTTTTTTTTTGGGCCCCCCCTTGCTCTGTTCTTTGCTATGTATGCACCACCTCGTTGAGCGTGTACAATCCTTACTATACACCTTTGTGCAACAGACGCTCGGCAGTACCAGACACACAGATATCTGGAGAAGAACAGCGACGTAAATGTATCATTATCGTCGTGCGACAACCTCTCCAAATCGGTGATGCTGAAATCATGTCGGGTGCAGTGTGGGGATCTCACGGATGGGCCAGTCCATGTCAGCTTCCGACCAGCGTATCGCGCACTACTTTGCCCGTCCCCTGGGCGGGCCGATTAATGATTCGTATTGGAGCATGATTGCGTTTCTTGGTCGGGGACTCAATGAAAGCTCCCGAGCCGTGCAACAACTTGAACTTGGATATTCTTATATTATGCCGTACGACGGGTACGCCCCCCCCTCTTCCTCCCCCGGGTGAATGGAATAAGCATGACGTCTACGAGGGCCCTGGACCGTTTGCGGAAGACGCCGTTCATATTGTCAGGTACACGGGCACACGATGATGCGGGGTATTCGCTCGGGTGGTTATGGGTGCAGTTGCACCCGCTGACAGGTATACTCTGAACACATCGGTTCGTCCTTGATGCCAGGCATGCCATGAACCCAAGGCGAGGGCATCATGATAAGTAACCCCCCGGAAAACGATACAGGGATACCACTTCCAGTAAGCATTTCCTCCGACGGATGGGCCAGATAGGCTCACGGTCGCAGGTACTGTCTGCAGTGGGAGTGAAGGCCCCCCTGCCTTCTTTTAATTGTAGCCAAGGGAACGAGGGGAACGATGACATGCACACGCGGGTCGCCGCGGGTGACACCGATATGTGATTTGGCTCTCGCGTCTATTCTCCCCCTCCCTCTCTCAGGCTCTCACACACTGGCACAGCAGCCAGTTGGTTCGGCGGTTGTCGCTGTCATTCCGAGTTCAGTCAACCGTATGTTGGGTGGGATCCCTGCTTCCTCTTCTTGTTTCCGCGGATTGGGTCGACCTCGGGAGTTATATCATCGGAGGAAGAGGTTTTTTTTTCGTATGGAAGCCGTCGATCGCGTCGTGCACTAGGAGAAATCGGAGCGGGTAACTGGATGCTCAATCGGCACTGAGATTTTTTTTTTTTGCGGGTTGATGCTGTTCCCCTATTCATGCAATAAGCCATGTCACGTGGGGGGAGACCGTCCTCGCGAACATGGAGTTACGAGTAACGAGTGTGGCTATAATAATATTGGCGTGCGCCAGAACTCGTCGGTCTAGTGGGCTGAGCGCGTCTGTGTGCGATGTGGAACGGAGTGCAGATGCATAAGCTCACTAAGGGCACGGTTAGATCGCAAACCAATCCGAAGAAAATATCAGTGCGAGTAATCCCTGACGAGCAGACGACATCATGGACGGAGATCGTCTGAACGTTTTTGCCGGCCCAGTGCACAGTCAGCCGGGCCGCATCACCAACTTGAAGGCTTCATTTGAGCGACACCGACGTTCTCGGAAATGTTTTATGAATTCCGCCAATTGGAGCTAACAGGGCTGGAAGGTCCAGCCCTCCAGAGAACGTTTTGCAGTGCCGTCACTAACCGGGGCCCGTTGCATGTCATTGAAATAGCCTTCTCGATGTATACTACCGCCGACGGCGGCATGATCGGCGGCAAGACATTTTGGCTACATATTCGTCCATTGACTATAGCCGACTCGACCCGGTCGGGGAGGGTGAGCGATATGTAGTTATGTACATACCCCCAAAAAAGAGCCATCACGTTCGCGAGTGCGTAACCAATTAAGCGCGATTCTATGAGGGGCTCGTTCGAACGGCAGCTATATAATCACATAACGTGTCACTGAGGGAAACCTGATCAAATTCTCAACCTCGGCGCTGGTCGGAATTGACGTGACCACTGCCAGTTCAGCTACTCGCTCGTTCTTGCACCGTCGATCATAATTGGACTCGTTCAAGGCTTGCAGTAAAAATATGCAGTTTGGCGTGATATTCTGTAATTGTTAGTTGTGTAGAGTGTTGTAATACGACTTGAGCACTATACAGTGGTATCTTTTACACAGCTTCCAATTGCAAATCTTCCCCTGGAAACGGAAATGTCACAACGGAGGTCGCCGTTTGTCAGAAGGAGGTTTCTGCCATTTCCGTCATTTTCCAAACAGATGTCAACAATGTTTCGCCTTCCAAAACGGGACTCACCGCCCGCGGTCGAACAATCTCGAAGGTTGCCGAACAGTCAAGGATATGCTTGAAGATGATGGACCTCCCCGTCATGTACACGCTATCTTTCCCATTGATCTAGAACCTTACAGATGAACTGCCGAGCCTTATAAAAACGTGAGCATCCAGAGCCATCTCACTCATCACAATATCTTCATAACTTGTCGAACGACTCCATCCCCTGCTCCAAATATCAGCGCTCAGCTCATATTATCCCAGCTTTTAAGACTTCACAAATGTCTCCGATTCACTTCTACTACAACCCCGCCACCGAATTTGATCGTCTCGTCGAAGACGCTCTCGCAGCTCAGTTCTGTCCCCGTGCCGCTTCCTCCGAAGAGGCCATGCACGCGACACCGCGACACCGCGACGTTTACCGTCCAAGGTAATTCGACTTTTTTATTCCGTGAATTCTCAATATCCAACTGAATCTTATCTCTAGATTGGACCTTCACGAATCCAAGGATTCCAATACCGTGACGGCAACCTTCGAGCTGCCCGGCTTGACGTCTGAAGGCGTCGCCATCGATGTCCACCAGAATCGTCTGACCGTCTCTGGCGAGTCAGTCAGTTCGGACTCTCAGGAAGAGAGGAGCTACGTCCTTCGTGAGCGCCGCTCTGGGAAATTCTCCCGGACGTTGCAGCTTCCCTTTGGGACCAAGGTAAGCTCATGGTCTCGGTTTTCTCCCGACGTTGATTGCTAACGCAGCGCGTCAGCCCGAAGATGTGAAGGCCAAGATGGAGAACGGGATCTTGACGGTCACGTTCCCCAAGACCTCTCCCGAACAGCAGGCCAAGCGCGTCGTCATTCAGTAGATGTCTTGCCTGAACACTTCAGATCATCTGTTTGTCGCACATAAAGGACCATGCTGCTAATAATTTTCTGGCTTTTAATCCCAGCACTGAGTAGTAGTCTCGATGCATAACGTATATGTATGGCGTTTTATCCTCAATCCTGTCATTTGTTTCCTGTGTCCAAGCGCTATGTATCCTATGGATTGATGTGATTCAAAAGGAATCATCATGATGTCCTTACACCCATTAGCACCACTCTAAAGTTCATCCAATGAACGTTCGCTTCAACCCAAGATGAGAGCCCACCTCACGTCATCGGGATCTACGTAGGTCGGTAACGTCGTGAAAGCGATATCAACCCCGTCAAGGGTAAAGAAAGATTTTCCTGGAGGATCGCGGCAAGGACGCTTGACATGGTCTACGAGGGAGATCTCGCAAAGGTGAATATGGAGGTGGTGGCAGTTGGAATGGCGTCGATGGCCCATTACCCAACGGAATGTCGGGGTGGTTTCAACGATGCCAAGCTCGCCAAAGAAGAACCAGATCGATTCTGGTTTTGGTAAACATCGGAGACAACAGGTAGACTTGGTATTACTTTTGCTTCAAACCTATGCTGTGAATCATCCCAGTGTGATCAACCGCCACTGTCTGTTCTCTACCCGAATCCAGTCCTGTTCCTTAACATCTACGGTTTTCCCTACTCGGTATGCTACACCATCTTCCCACTCAATGGCCAGAAGGATCAACGTTTCGGGGCCGCTCGCTGTAACCACGATGAAGTCCTGGTGTACGAGTTCGGAGCGATAATGAGTGGCGTTTGGGTCCGGCTGGAAATCGGGAGAAGGGAAAGGTGTATATTGCACCTCACCCGGTCCCTGGACTCTCCAGCGTCGGATCGCCCTCAAGTTCGCGAGACTGGTCCAGAAGCGTAACTGGCCAATTCGAGAAATGGAATGTTGTGTGAGAGCTTGAGGTGGGTGAGACTGCTCGGTCTTCCACAAAGTAGGAACGCGATCGCCTCGATGGCCCGACCGCTCTTTAATGCTGATTAACTGGTGCCTCCCATCCACTATCTCGAAATGGATCACAGGTTGCACACGATCACCATCTACGGCATGGAAAAGAGGAGGATCGTTCGGGTCCTCTCCTGACCAGGCTGCCCAGCTCCAGGAAGGGATGGGGATCATCTATTTGGAGCCATCGCTATCGAAGAAGGGGATGTTGACATAGTTTCGTGCAGTATGACCGGTAAAAGACCATGTCATCGCGTGTGAAAAAAGTGATGCGGGAAGGCCCCAGAGGAACGTATCGTCTTGAATTGCTGCAAGGATCTCGGAAACGCCATTAAATGCGTTTAGAATACCTGTTTTATAGGTCAAGCGCCGCTGTCGGTAATTGGGGAGTAGGTCGCGGTAGATATCGCGATACTCCGATGGTTGGAGGAGTTCAAAGGACAGACGGTCGGTAGCAAAGGTCTGGGGGAATGGTAAGTGAAGCCGGTCAATGTCCCGGACTTCTTCAAGAGCTCGCTCTTCTGAGTGCGATGCTGCACGACAGTTCCAATAAACTTGACTTTCCGAAGATACCAACACCCTGTTGGACAAGACTTGTTCCTGGAATGTCCATGTCCGTCGTGCCCATATCGTGTCGCCGATTCCGCTTGGTGTATTGCAGATATCAATGACCGTCAGCAGCTCACAGTTTGCGAGCTTCAATATCCTCTGCGATTGTTCACGGGATTCCTGTTTGACACCCGGAAGGCCGCTGTTCGCATGATCCCCAGCGGCAGCGATTATGGTGAACAGAGATCTCGAATAAATCGATCCCATCCGCACGATCTCCGCTTGCTGCATCTTCAAGTCGTTTTGGAGGATACAAAGGGAGTCTACCCATAGGTAGCGCTCTCCAATGGCGTGTACTAGGATCATGACATCTCGGATCGTGGCGGGGATAGGTAACGAGCGTAAAGAACCCGTCTTCTGAAGATCTTGGGTGTTCTCTAAGAGATGCACAAATACGGGAGCTGTGCCCCTGACGTAGCTTAAAGCAACGTAGCGACATTGCGAGGGAGTGTCCACAAGACGTGATTGGGTCACATCAACCACGAAGGTCGGTTCGCTGTCTCGTTCCACCGGAAGTCGCAAGGATGGCATGCAATTCTCCCCATGCATACTTTCACACTGGTGAAGCCATGCACGTATGAGTTGTGCGTTTACTTGCGTGGAAACGTATCTACCACCAATTGCGCCGAGAAATTCTTGTTCCGTTTGCGGGGAGATCGCAGTTAGGTCTCCCGCTTTGGCGCAGGATCTGGCCTTGACCTTTATCTGACTGTTTAGAATCAGGTTGCCCCAAACACGGTTTGCCAGCTGACCTGGAGATTTAGAATGCTGTGAGATAACCGGGCAAATCTCGCATTGGCTTCCCAAGGAAGGGGGGGCCCGTGGGATTCATTCTCCGCGGACGGATCGAAGGTCACAGAAAGCTCTGTGAGGTGGAAATGCGTGATGCTGGGATCTCGAGCCGTGACGTATTCCGGCAACCTGAAGTTGCAACATTCTTCGCTCTGTCTTATAATGCATTTACCATTAAGGTCTTGGGGCTCTTTATCCAGGCTTTCGGCGACGAGTTTGCAAATGTCGCAAGTGAAACGCCGACTCTTGATTTCATCTATGGATCCAAGAGGGAGGAAATCTCCTGGGCCATGTCCGGCGTGCTCGATTGGAGGTGTTGAACAGGGGAGTGGTTTGCGGCAGGCATGGAGAGGATGCGTCAGGCGCTGTATGTCCAGCTTTGAGCACACCTCGCACAGTCTCGCAGTCGACTCTGAGGTTTTCATGGACCAATCGATGGCGGATCCTGTCCAATCTTACATAAAAGTGGCTTCTCGTGCTTGCGTAAGCATCGTCAGTAAAGCTTGGAGTCCAACTTTATCTCCAGTCAATAATTGTGTCGTGTGTCGTAGTAATAAACAACTTTTTTTTCTTTCCTTCTCAGTTATCAAGTTCAATTATCACTATGCAACGCCAGAACAACGCATCAGGTTACCAAGTTCGCCAACTTTTCTGTGATGCTCGCAAACAGGTTAGTCTCTTGGCAGAACCAAGACATTAAAAGAATGTTGGCTAATCCAACCGAGGTCCAAGATATTCGGGACGAGTGGGCGATCATCCTCACTGTGGTAAATGTTGATGAAATTACGCTTCAGAGTTGCGGTTACAACGAGCCTCGGCTCCGTTCGATGAGTATTCGACGCCGCTTGGGCTTTCGTGTTTCCAGGGACCGCGGAGTCCCTCTCTGGTCGAAATGGACCACACGTAGACAGTCTTGTCATCCGATCCGGCGGCAGTTAATGTGCCTCGAGTGCGGAGACACATCGGCCGCGTACACATCGTGCCCCGTCGCTTTTTTCGTGGGTCTTTTCCAACTACCGCTCACGAATCCCCTCTATAATGGAGGAAAGCAGCTCAACAAATGTTTACTTTGCATTTGATTTCGATTGGCTTTGCTTCCGAATGGTGAAGGGAGTATTTTTCAGTCCGGTGGGTATGAGACCCAGCCGACCACCACCACAACTTCAGCTATTTATTTACCCCAAGTACGCACCCCCATTTTCTTGCCGTAGAATGGGACGGCTCAGAGAGGTGTGAGCATTTCCTGATGGGTCATTGTGATGCGTGGAAAATGGATAGTAGCGGCTTGGTCGATTTTTTGATGGCACCTCGGCTTTCCTGATTGCGGAATGAAACAGATGACTGACACTGCTAACTGGAAATGACTTTTCATTCGATCATTTCCATGTCTCGCTTGGTCTGACTACTTCAGCATACACACACGACATCCACAAGCAAATAAATCCATAACAATACGGCAAGGTCAACAAACTCGGCTTTGAAATCTGAAACGACTAGAAGTACACGATGAAAATAAAAAGTTGCTGAAGATCCAACAATTATTGGTAGATGTTCAGAGAGTTGAACTCGAAGTACGCATTCGAATATGCCCCCGGGTTGTTGTTCACATAATCTGACCAAACAATGAGTTTCGCTTGCCAAAGAAGAGGTCAGCTTTGTAGAGCTCACCGACACAGGTCCCGGGGCATCCATCTGAGGAGTAAACAGCACCAGCCCAATCTCCACCTGCGAAAACAAGTCATCAACTTGGTACACCCCGCACAGAAAAAATGGAGCGCCACGTACAGAAAGTAAGGTTAATGATAATATTCATTGGTCCAAAATGAGATGGGAAATCACAATCTGTGTTTGGGAAGTAAGCCGAAGGCGTGCCCTGATTGGAGTATATTAGTGGTTTGACTCAACCGTCGATACGAATCAATTACCCAGGTGCTGGTATCAACGGTGCCTCCCGGAGAATATACTTCGTTAGGAATGGAGGTACTGCTACGTTCCCAGAACCATACTGAGATGTCGGTGGAGCTCCGCTCGACAGCGTACCTAATCGGATTAGCAACCTCGACCAATGCCTGTGAAAAGTGAAATTCACCAGCCACCGCCGTTGTTGTTGAAGTTCGGCCCAAAGCTGCTCCCATCAACGAAAGTAACACCACATCCGGAATTGCCCGTGGTGTAGACATCACAGTCATTTCCAACGCTCGTTCTGAAATTGTAGAGATGTGGAACCGCGGGTGGTTTGCAAAGAGCGTGAAGAACGTACCCAGTCATTGTTCGAGACGCTGGCATGGCACAATCTACAGGAGGATAAGAAGTAGCACGCCAATTCCATCGCTGGAACACTTACTCGCATTCGTGTGTAGGGTCGACTGGTTGGGTATCTTGTTATTGACGCCCTCGATAATATCAATTTCACCCTGTGCAGTAACCGTTAGATGCATCGATGACGGACGTGCATGTGACCCTCACTTCATTTGGCCAATTAGCACCGAGTTCCTGGGATTAGTGTCATTATCCGTGACAAAGTTCAAGATTCAGATCAGACGTACCCTATATACAATCAAAACCATGGGGGACTGCGTTAGTGAACATCTCAATGTGAAGAGCGAACGCACCCTGAAAAATACTTGAGCACTCCGTATATCCGAGACAAACAAGCAACTTACAGACAGCCGGCCACGTTCCACAACCCTCAGGCATGTGGTTCATATCAAAACTGATTTTTTAAGCGGGGGGGAAAAATGCAGTAACCATTGTTGCACTTACATCGCAACATGGTTGGTGTACTGAGCGTTCGACACCAGCCTGAAGGAGTTTCGACCCGGTCCGGAGGGACTGAGAACGGTTGTATCATCTGCCCGCAGTACCAGCGAGTTCCCAGAAACCGAATACAAGCCAGCTGATTGCGCTGTCGCTTCGCTGACATAAGTCCTACCTCATACTATCAGATGAGTATCCCAGCGAACGGAGGGCATGGCGTACACTCGTCCATTGGTTGGGTCGGCAATTGCCAGCCACGTGAAGGCATTAAGGAATGATTGTCCGGAGAGACTGTCGGTCCTCGAATATGATGCGGCTTCCGCACACGAAGAAACGGCAAGCGCGACAAAGGTAAGGAACGAGGATTTCATCGTCGAGGAGATCAACGAGATGGTTGCTCTTGTTCCAGCATCCTCGGATCCTCTTATACAGGCAGAAAATACGTCTAAACCTTAATGAGATGAGGCACGCCATATGGACGCAACCCCACGGGATCATCTTCCGCCAGGACGAGTGGAACATGACCCTGGAGCATGACCCTGCCAGCAAAACCTATGACGGACACAAAGTCAGATCCGGTGAGTGGGGTATTTGTCATTGCAGCTGTCCTAGTTCCTGACGGATGGAAGTATCATTGAATTTTAGACCAGAGAACCGGGACATATGCATATGTTGGACTTGGGAAAATTCCATGGCTGCAAACCTACTAATCTCGGAGATGAGTCGTAAGAGGTGAAAAGCTTGAGTGTACCAACCTGCTCGAAGCTGAGCCTAACTGGAACAACATGACGCGTGAAAATGAGATGATCATTCCCAGTAAAGCTGGGACTTACGACAGCCATGTTGCATGGCTACCAGTGCACGCAAGGGACCCAGGATCGCATCGTGTCGGATCATCGGAACCAACAAAAACCATTTCAAGCACGCTACGTGTCTCCTAGCCGGTCTCAGGCTGGAGACCGTAACTCACACTAGACGGCAACTCAAACCTGGTATCTGGGTCAGCTGTTGATCCTCATGACTAGAGACCCATTCGCAACACTGACGTGTGCAAGGAGATATAAGGTCCAGAAACCCGATCACATGAGCAATGCCACGCACGGTCCTATGACATTTCCGTTTTCTGAGTCCGGGAACGGCATCACAAGTTCAGAGAAAGCACCGTAGTGTAACTAACCAAAATGGGAGTGTGGCGTTACCTTACAAACTTTCCTATTACATTAAAACTCCGTTCGCTCAGCATGGAAAACAAACCCGATTCTATCTAAGATGCGTTTTCCGCAATCCATCACCATCACGAGCTGACGTTGTAGCCTGTACACCCGGATTGGTGGACGTGAGTGCTGACTAACTCCCGTTGACGTTCGTCTGGCATCGAGTTTGTGTAGCGATATTTCACTCGATCATATCTTTGAATCAGCGAAACTTGGAGATACCCGTTAGCGTGTGGGGATACTTGAACTGTTAGATGTTGACACCCACGAACCGAGCGATACCACCGCCATGTTGCTCGCCGATGATACTTGCTGGAGCACTGAGTCGGAGCGCATCACGAATTCGGGGGTGTACTTGTTTTTCCCAGCGATTACTTAGCGCATCTTGGGGGAAAGCTGAATGGCAGGTAGAGAACAACGCTTAGCGCCCCTCAGCATGCTCAGGCAAGTGTTTGAGAGCATTTTACTATGCAGCGATGAACTTGAATGCATTCCCATGTTGACACACGTCACACTACTAGGGCTCGCACTTGTCCCCGTCCGCCCGTGTGAGCACGATGTTGCTCCGCGTTTCCTGCCCACGTTTCCTGCCCACTCCCAGCACTCCGTCCTGGTACGATAATGACCATTGACCATACGTGAAATAAGTATGTGACGAGAACAACGGATTAAGATATTGACCGACGAGGGTACGTGTTTTTTGACAAACAGGAAATCAAGCGCACTAGAGCTAGCACGGCGATATCCTGATAGGTACTGTGAGTAAAGTGTACGAAAGTGTAGTAAAACGGGTATCTCACCTCACCGTGGTTCGGAGAACGAGGGTGTGGCTATCGTAGCGTACGAGTATAAATGCCTCTTGGGCAAGGTACAAAATGGTAACTACATCAATCAGTATGTCAAAGTAAAACAAATGAATGGAGTGATGAAGTGTCCTAGTGTGACGCTCCGACGTGCGCTGCCACGGCTTGACCTCGTCTGACGCTTTCCGTTACTCACCTATCCCCGACGTTGAAATGACTCCAACCTGATAGAATGTTCCCTTGCGGATCATCCGACACACGCTCCTACTCAGGCCGAAACACACTTAGGCTTGATGTAGAGATCTTAAGTAGCAACGTCCGTGACGCTTTTCTTCCTTGACTCCTTCATTCACTTGTTTGGCTACTTTGACGACACGTTGGCCGCTGGTTTCCAGAGACGCCGAACTTACACTGAAGCCAGGCATGCCTCTAATATTCCATGCCAGTACCTCGAGCTTTTCCAACCGAGTCATCAAGGCTGCTCTACCCACATTCAGGGCCATAATTCGCTGTTTTTCAGGATTAGGATGAACCCTCACAAACATAAGGAAGGAAATGCTATGACAGCAACATTGGAAAGCTGCACGGCATGACAACAGGGGGCGTCACCATCGACGCTCACCGGAACCGTCTGATGGTCACTGGTAAGTGAATAAGTGTACATCCTCAGAAAGAATGGGATTTCTACCGTTCGCGAGTCTCGATTTGCGAAGCGCTGAGAGGACACCAACTCATAGAACGAGGAAAACCTTTTGTCTGTCACCATAATTTCACGTGGACAATGTAGCTTCCTGTCGCAACGAAGGATTCTTCCGTGGTCTTTGCTTAAAGCTACAATGGAGGACTGTCTGTTAACAATCATATTTACCATGTTTCCATACAATGAGTTATGCCTTACAGCTTACTGAGAAAGAATGCAAACCTCGTGGAATGTAGGATGTTTCTAGATTCCATATATTGACAGGTCAGGTTGGGTAGGACTTGGGCTTGGAGAGAACAGCATACCGTCACACTGGGAAATATTGTTAACGATGCTACTCGATCTCGATTCATTCCCAATTGTAGGAAGACATGTGTCAACCTATAAATAAAGCATACCTTCGAAAAAGCCTCAGCACGAGTTCTCTAAGTTCTATCCTCGCGGGAACGACACCGTTGAAACACTGACAGCTGTCATCCACACCATGCGATAGGTGGTGTCTCGCTGTGTAAGTAGATCATGGGGGAAAGAACCCGGGACAGGAGGGACGGGAGGGGACGTGTGAGCGGACCACTCTCCGGAGTCTCCGCGCCTATTTAGTATAGCTGGTGCAGAAGTCGAAATGTCCGTTCGGGTCCGGCAAGCCGCACGGTGCAGACGTGTTGCAATCCCCGAAGTTTGCTGACAAAAGCGTCGACGAAGATCCACGTCTCGTCCACCTCAATCACTTTCCTCGTATGTGTGCCGCTTCATGAATAGTTGGAAGAAGGAACGACTATCCTCCTTCGGCGGCTCTTTGGTTTGCCTGCGGGAGACTATGAACGATTGAACGCTGTGGAGGATGACGACGACGGCACCCATGTGCGACCCTCGGAGTGCGTGCTGTTATCGGACCTACCAAAGGGTCTGAGAAAACCGAAATTGGAGCTTCCAGAATCCAGCGCGGCCATTCTGCCATTCTGCTAGAGGTATCTCATGTTGGCATTTCTCAGCCACCAATCGTTATCACTGTGGGGCAGTTTCAAGTTGTGACACCGGTTGACGACAGCACGGCACTTTCCCTACTTGTCCATCACTCGCTCCTCTACCATCCATCATGCACCATTGTCTCCTCATCCCTGAACTCACTCTGTACATTATCCACTTTCTTGCGCATGACCGTCCGGCCTGGCATGACAGTCATTACCTCAGGAATTCCAAGGACGTCGCGAGGCTCGCGCGGACGTGCAAAGCACTCGCAGAGCCTGCTCTCGACGTCCTCTGGAAGACGCAACATTCGCTTGCCCCCCTCGTCATGTGCTTGCCCCCCGACCTTTGGGAGCTAACCAAACGAGGGAAGATCATCGTAAGTCGCGCTCCTCGCCCGTGTCCTCTGCTTCGCGTTGACGACCACACCCGTTCCTTTGGATTCACCCATGTAGTCTTTCAAGAGAGACCCCACGCCTCTGGACTGGTCCTCTGTCAAGAAATATGCTCACCGCATCCGGTCCATCTCCCAACCTGCGTCGTTTTCCCTTCCTAGACTCAACGATGCAGCGCTGGCTACCCTCATCACACCGTCGAATTTCGGCGCCTTGTTTCCCTCTCTCCGAGTCCTTGACTACTCCGTCATTTCGGTTGCCGCACCGATGATACATCTGTTGACGAACGTCTTATCGACCGAGCGACACTTGGAGTCAATGACAAGTCTAAGTGTCATATGTCCGAGGGCTTCGCAGCGAGAAGAAGTCTACAACCTATTCCAGGCTATACGAACCAAAGCAACCCGACTAGAAATTCTTAGAATCGAATCCTTCACTTCTGCGCCATCAAATCCGTCCCTAGCGGTGAAGCTACTAAAAGGGCAATTAAGGTTTTTGCGGAAGCTGGACCTGAGCTGGACGATTGATGTTTCAGCCGAGTGTTTGACGTGTCTCGTCGAAATGGAGTACCTGCAGGAGATGAGTTTATGTGTGCGTCGCGATATCGCTCTTAATTTCTTGGTAGACGGCTGCCCTTCTGCTGAAATCCACGGTCCGAGTAGAGTAACTCACAAACGGACATTTCCCGTCTTGAAGTCTCTCAAAGTGGTGGCAGATTCGCTTGATCAATGTACAGCTCTCGTCTCGCTTGTCACATCCCCTTTCCTTGATACCATCACCTTCTCATATGACGTACAAGCCCCAAGTGCGCTCGTCGAGGCGTTCTTCCGCCAAGTACAGAAGACGTGTCAGAATGCCGTCACGACGTCCACGTCCACAGCGCTGTCCCCGCCTCGCACTATCTCTCTCACACTCAAGCACAACCTTAACCCGTTCTCAAGTGCCACCTCTCCCTTCCTCATCCACCCCTCCCAAACGCTCTCGCCCCTCCTCGCTCTCCGAAATCTTCGCATCCTTCGACTCCTTCATCTTGGCACGATTGCCATCGACGACGGATTCTTGCGAGAGGCCGCAAATGCGTGGGGCGCACATCTCCAAGAGCTCGAAGAGTGTGGGATACCGTGGGTCGGCGTAGAAGAATCGAAGGATCTACCGGGGTTTGTGGCAGCGACGCTCGACGGCATCGCCGTGTTTGTGAGGGAGTGTTCGCGGTTGGAAAGACTGAGGGTGGCCTTTGATGGGATGGACGTGCCAAAGCTAGAGGATCGTCCTGACGAACACCAGGGGACCCAAGGCGAGCAGGAAGACGACACATGCGACGTTGATTCTGGTCAGGAGAGCGGGCGGCAACGGAGTCCTCCGTTTTCATCATCTGTACTCCAGGTTCTCAATGTCCGCGATTCTCCGATCAACGACCCAGAAGGCGTCGCCAGATTTTTGAAGCGCGTCGCGCCCGCGCTGCGTGTGATTTGTGTGGAAGGGTCTCTGGATATGTGGAGGAAATGGAGAGAGGTGGAAGACCGGATGAAGTTGACCGGGACGCATTAAGGTGTCCGTCAGGTCGGCCCCGTTCAGAAAGGAGGATGGAGGCTTGGCGTTGGTCGCAGTGATCTGGCTTACATGTATTGTTATACTAAGTAATGTGCGCTTAGTTAGCCCTCCGCGATGTGCGGATGGGGGAGGTTAGATGTTCGCCGATATCATAGCATGCTCGTCTTGTAAAGACCAATGCTCCTCGGACTCTTGAACGTCTTGAACGCATCTAGTGAGAGAGTATGCTGTTTACACATCGTTAAGAGTCAAGCAATTTAACGTAGGATTTGATAGGATATCGATATCTGAGAACTAAAGCCAATGAGTTGATCATGGGCGCCTTCGGGAGCTCCGTGTTCGTGAGAGTGCGGAGGCTGAGGAATTCACTGTGCTACATGTTCGGGATTGGACCTAACCAGGTTCTCGATTAATTCCCGATGCAAGACTTTTGTGGTCAGCGTACGGGTTCGTGCCGCATCTGCATTCGCCGCGCCGGAACTCGCACCGTCATCCGACCAAAGTAGCAGTGCGCGCAAAGTACCTTATCTCTTCCCGAGCATCACTGCGCTGCTGTTTGAGGTCATCTTTAATGGCATTGACGGTGCCTGAAACCGAGCGGTTGTCAAGAGTCGTTTCTTGACTAGCTTGACTCACCACGATCCGAACTGCCTAATTGACGTTATGGGGGTTGTGTCGCTGGGGAGGCGCAGCGGCGGGCAAAGGTACATACCTTCAGGGCGGTAAATGTTTTGGACTAGAAAGCCCTTTGTGACTTGAAAGTTGTTGTGACACAAAAAGGGGTAGGGATGGTTGAAACGTACGTCATACATCGCAGATAGCTTTTGTAAATGGATTTCCGTTTCTCTCCCGCATCGTCAGGCACGTTTCACTGTAACAACTTTGGACGGGTTCGGGTGGCGAAGTCGACGATTCTTACGAGAGATTGCTGAGGATCCTTTGTACCGTATTCTCAGAACTCAGATCTAGGACTTCTCGCAGACAATGAGAGGTCGATCCCTCGAGTCATGGCAAGAAGTGTCACTGAAAAATGGCAAAAAGTGTCAATGAGATGCTACCCGAGAAACACTTTTGTGCGAAGCATAGTCACCTCGATACCGTACTGTCTCCGCGTTCGATTCATACCCACGTCGGGGCGGACACAAGGACGATTCACCGCGCTATCGCCGAGTCGCACGGACGCCAGATATCTTGTAGTTGCCGCGCATTCTCGGCAGTTCGTCTGTGCATTCGTGTTCTCGTATTTCGCATTGCTTTCTGTGACATGTTGCAGAACCCCACGCATCATGACGGGTGTTAGGATCAAGTATCACAGCCACCCGGGCTCAGACTGCGGCGCAGTCACATTCACAACAGCCAGGTCGTGCTGAGACTTGCTGTGCTCCAGCGACGCCAACGGTTCAAATCGCAGCTGGAAAGTAAGTCATCCAACGATCATGCACTCACTCCAGCTAGAATCCAGTGACTCGGAACAGATCAATAACCCGTGGAGTGCACGTTCAAACGACGAGGGTTCAACATTCAGCTCCGTCGACAGTGACAGCGACTCGGAGGTGACACAGATTCCGTGTTTTGTGACGACGCCCTTGTTTTGTCTGGGCTCACAGCTTGGCGAGACCGTGACATGATCCTCACTCCTTCGCCCCAACCTCAATCCGCCCAACCGACACACGCGCAGCCCCCAATGCAGGAAACAGACACGGCTCCGACAGACTCACGCATCGCATCGCTGAAAGCCATCTTCCCTGATTTCGACGACGCCGTCATGTCCGTAAATCCCAACCCTGATGTTTCTGCCCTGGATGATTTGCTAAAAACGTTCAATTCTAGCCTTTCCGTGCTCGAATCGACGAATCACGATCACGATCGTGCGCTCGATGTGCTCCTTGGGATGAACGATCCCTCATTCGTTCCGCCCGTCCTGCCCCCGGCGCAATCACCTAACCAGCTTCAATCCGCTCCGCCGTCCTCTGATGCCCAGCGTCTCTCACAAGAAGCGCTCGACGAGCAACTCGCAAGGAGGCTTGCCCTCGAAGAACAAGAAACTACCACACAAGCATGGCAACCACAGGGTGCGGAGGGTCAAACGATGTATCAGGCTTATCAATCCCGACGAGGGAGGAGCGGTCAACCACAGGGTCAACCACAGACCCAAGGTCAGGGCGGAAGGGACACCATGGCAGAATTTCAGGACGGGTTCAATCGCATCGCTGAATGTACGTCTCTCGCGGCATCATCCGTCCGTTCGTCGGCTCGATTCGATCTCATTTACCCGCCTTTTTATCTCGTTCACGCGTTTCCCCTTTCTGATGATTTATTCTGTAGCTGGGAAGAAGACCTTTTCATCCATCGTGTCCAAAGTGAGAGCAAAGATGCAAGAATTCGACCAGGGTCAGGGACGGTTGGGGTCCCAGAACACTCCTCCCGACCAACCCCCACAATCGACGCCAGCATCGTACTCGGGCCACCCATCTTATGCACCAGGTCAACAGCAGGCCTCGGGACATGGCGCATACATACAGCCCTACCAATCTACACAGCTCGCGAACCCGCAAAGACATACGAGTCAATCACAGCCAGCTCGGACGAGCACATACCCGTCGTCTCCCCCGCGTTCAGGGGTATCGCGTTCTATAGAACCTGCACAACCCGCGACCCCGCCCCATTCTTCGTATTATGATCCCAACGCACGGGGGTACGATCTCTACGGCAATGACGAGGAGATTCAGATCATCGACAATCCTACTCCCTCTGTTTCTGCATCGGCCACCACGCAGAGCCCTGCGACGCCATCGCACATTGGTAGTCCGGCTACCCCACCGCCTCCGTCAGACACGAGTTCCCCGCCATCATACACCTCGCCCGTGTCGCCTCCACCAAACTCGAGGTTGCCTTCAACCAGTCCTCCCGCTCGATCGCTCTCCCCGATCATCACCGGTGCAAAGGGTACGACGCCCAGCACGCCGGGAGGTGTCGATTTCAGTGCGTCATTCCTCTTTTTCTGCCCTCGATTCCACAGAATTCATCAATCGCACTCCTCCACTCCCACGTCGCGTTCACAGGTAAGCTCGGTCTGTTGCCGAAACGGCCGATATCGCTGGTACGGCCACAATCCCCACCCACCGCCGGTGCCGGTGCCAGTGTCAGTGCGCCGTGCGTGGCTACTGCGCATTCGGAGAGTACGACCGCCGACTCGACGGACAGAGAAGAGTCCGGGTTTGTCGAGAATCCGTTTGAGGACCAGAAGTGAACGTAAGACCTGTATCTGTTTTGGATTCAGAGTTCGTAAATCTTTTCTTTCCTCCTCCTTTCTCCTCTCTTTGTTTCGGTGTCGATGACGCGTGAACAGGTGGGTAACTCGTACTTTAAATAAGCTTATACGACCAGACCGTGGTTCAAACGTTCATAACATGTACCATCGAGAATGTTGTACAGCGTTGGTCAAAAACCATGTTTCGAACGCTAGTTTTGAAAAAGAAATCCAAACGGTCGAATGAATCACTCAGCTCAATGCTAGCAATCCCGAACGACAGGGGCGCTGATCGCCTGGCAAGCGCTTTTGATCTAAATACGATCTACACTTCGTGCTGTGCATTCAACCCAACGTTCGACCCCTAGTCCTGCATCATCGCGTCCCCACTCACACCCGTTCCCAAACCGCCCTCCTTTCCCTCCACCGGCGCCCGCCACAACTCACTCCAGCGCGGATACACCCGCTTATACAGCGCCATACACACCGTATCCATCTGCGTCACCTGCCCGTCGAAATGCGCCTTGAAATATCCGTGCGTCCCAAGCGACTCCCGAATGTGTCCCGTACGTCCTTGCTTTGTGTGCAACTGCACGGGTTTGAAATACGCCACGTCGTCCGCGTTGAAGAACATGTACCGCACCGTCGCGGTCTTTCGGTGTACTCGGAAAGGGTGGCCGGAGAGGACGATGCGTTTGGCAATGACGCGCGTCGTGTCGGGGTTGAGGAAGGTGCCCATCGCGACCAGCTGAGGTGCTGTACGGGTCACGCACAAAGTGTAAGAAAGACAGGTCGGTTGAAAGATGGTCAATCACTCACCGTGTGCATTTTCCGACTCTCGCAAGAGCGTACAGGGCTGTTTGCCGAATGCTACAGGTGCATATATGCTCGCCACGGCCGTCGTACCGTGCCACAGGAAACGCTCAAATTTGTGCACGTTGTTGGTGCCTCTGCCGCCTCCCCGACTGTGTTGACTGTAGATGGGATTGACGCGCAGACGACGGGGTCCATAGCAGAGGATCAAAGGGTCCTGCAACGATGGATGTTGGAATGGGGCGAAGAGTGCGACAGGCGGGAGCGTACCTTGGATTTGACGGATCCCGAGTATTCCGTATTGCGTTGTACAGTGAAATGCAGGACTGTTTTCTTATGCTCGTGTTTCAAGAGACCATAGAGAACGATTGGCCCACGGCTCGAATCACTAGCCTCTCGCGGAACTCCTTCCAAATGCACCGTAACTCTCGTTCCAGGCTGTGGCATGTTGGAGGTTGGAGGTGTGAAGACGAGTGGACATGACATACCTCTACACCTTCGGTTTCCGCTGCCCGAGATACGTCCCGCTCTGTCCGTTTGAACTCTTCAAATTCAAATATTCTAGCGTATTCCTGGGGCAAGTTCTCGTACGGATCCCATGGACTTGTCCGAAGCGACTGTAGGCCACGGTACCGTGCAAACCGCGTACCCGCAGGGGTATCACGGGGAGTGTCAACTTCATCAGGGAACTCCTGGGCATCGCGTTCTTCTTGAGCACGATTCCGCCAGTCCAGGAGTCTGAACAGAAAACATGGATGAGTAGATATCAACACTGAGAGAGAATATGTCTGACTGTCTCTCCTCTTCCTCGACATCGAGATCCCGGAAGGCAACTACGCTCTTCTTCTCGCTCTCCAGCTCCATCGCCTCATCAACGGGTACCATTTCCTCCTCTTCCGCGGTTGCATCGTCTTCGTGATCGATTCCTTCTTCCTCGTCACCGTCTTCATCGTCGGTCTCATCGACGATCCAGGCAGCTTGGTATTCGCTCATGCCTTTTGGTATGCGCTTAATTCGTTTGGGCGTCGTGCCCTTTTTCGCATCGGGTACTTCGACGTCTTTCATACCCTCATCTCGCGTTGCCGCCCCGGCCATCTCCTCTTCAGTAGGCCACGTCTGCTCATTTGTCATATCATCCGGAACGTCTGTTGAGATCATGGAATCAGCGGTGGAGGGTACCCGTTCCGAAAGAACCTGAGGCTCGATCTCCATCGCAGCTACCTTGTAGGGTTTTGATCCCGTCGTGGGAGCGGACATGATCTGCCAAGCGTGAATCATCAGCCGATCCCATAACGATCGAACGGATAGAAGCGCGCACTTTGGACACTTGATAATCTCCAAAATTGGGTAGATGCACGAGTCTGTTGGCGCTCAGACGACTGCCCCGGACGATTCCCGTCACCTTGAAGGTTCCATCCTCCCACTCCACGCTTTCACCCACGATCCATGTTCTTCCCGATCGCCATCGCACTTCACCCGGCCGTCCCTCTGACAGAGAGCGCAAGGCGCTCAGCGAGTCGGAAGGCAAAGATAGATCGTATACCCGTCCTTGCGAAGGATCGAAATACTGCATGAAGGAGAGCAAGGATTTCAAAATGGCAGCACGAGATTTTTGGTCGAGTGAAGATGGGGATGGGTCGGATGGGATCGCAGACACGACGGTCGGGAGGCCTTGGGCTTGCAGCGTACGAAGAAGGGTGTCGCCTGCTTCGGGGACCTCTACAGTCGGACTGAGCAGAAAGAGGACATAGTCGGCGGCTTTAGCGGCGTCGAGCGCTTCCCAGTGTTCGCCGTATTGGACTGGGATGAATTGAAGCGATGTCTTGAAGCGATGTACCCTAGTAAAGAGGATGACAATGACGAACGATGAATAGCGCAGCTCGAGGACGCACTTCATCTTCCATATCGGCGAATTCTCGTCGATGCCATCTACATCTTCTACGACAGATGCTGCGAGCGCACGGACGGCATCGTTTGTACGAACGTCTTCGCACAGGGGGATGACCGCGACGATGCGAGGAGCACCGTCCACGCCATTGAATATACGAGTAGAAGCGATGAGGGAAGCACGCTTTGCGGTCTGCGCTTGCTTTTGCGTGTTCCGCCTGTTCAGGCGAGCCTGCGCTGCGGTGCTCACGGCAGGTGATTTTGGGGAGGGACGCTGAGTACGTCCTGGCGAAGGATGTTGAGGCGCCGACGGTACAGATACGATAAACTCGAATCACCTTTTGCAAGTTCTTTAAGAGACGATTTCGTGGCATGCTTTGCTTTGAATGGTTTGTTTTGCTGCAGGACTTGGATTGGAGAGATTAGGGCCCGATGATATGATCTTTACGTACCTGCTTGAGCGTCGGGCGATGGTGGTGTACGATTTCGACCATGGTTGAACCTGATAGCGGCCTCAGCACCGCGCTTGGGCGTTAAATGGTAATGTCCGGGAACCAGATACACCAAAAGATCGATGGTCCAACCCCCAGATGGCAGATGGCCTGGAAGATAATTTTTGGCAGCGTGTGAAAGCTGGTTCAGAAGCTCGTCGAGCAAGCGAACCGAGACTGGGTCTTCCCAACCCTATGGACAAGTACTGCAGGACGCACCACGACACGAGCGTCGATACGACATGCAAAGGACTCACCCTGCAAGCTGCTCGTAGCTTTGTGAATGTTACCCCAAAGGTAATCACACGAGCATGCACCGACATTTAGGTAAACAAAAACATTGGTTACTTTTTTTTTCGTTCCCAGACTCTAGGTCTTGTACTCGACGCAAAGATGCATCATGCCCTACTTATATCGGAGGTCTCCCGAGAAATATGCGGAATGTTGGACCAATCATCTCTCCCTGCAGTGGTACGGACTTGTCGTGCGCTCCATGACCCAGCTCTAGACGAGTTATGGAGGGATTTGTACAGCATCTATCCCTTCGTGCATCTCTTGACCCAGGCTAGGCCCGAGGAGAGTCGGCAGGCACGTCCAAATTCTGTACCCCCTGTTTACACCCATTTACGTTCTGCGCTCCCGGGCAGACTTCTGTTCAGCGTCTAACTTCGCAGCAATGGATGACGTTGCGCAAATATTCAGCACGCACCCGATCGCTCCACATGTGCATGGTCGACGACTCACCCTATTTCGACCGATTCCAATGTCTCTCCAACCCACCTGATCCCGACTCCTTCTTCCCCAACCTGCGAACCATCGCATGGTACCCTGACAATCACCTGGCAATGCTACCCTTTCTCCGCCTCCTATGTGGACCCGCATTAACCTCGCTTTCCGCTGAGTTCGCTACTGACTCAGCTAGTCTCTCAATGATGGCAGCTTTAGGAGTTATTTGTCCAAACATCACCGACATATCGATTTCCGGGTCAAGCGAAACTCTCAGCGATGATCTGACGAATGCTCTCTCAACATCAATCTGTCACTGGAAGGACCTCAAATATGTCTCATGTGATGACCTCACAGTTTCAGCTATGGAGCACCTTAGTCAAGCGAGACACTTGGAGTCATTGACAGCGTGCGCCTCAGCGCGCATCTTGTCATTCTCTCAATCCCTCAGTATGCAAGAACTGTCTTTTCACCGCCTCCAACACCTTCACTTATACACGGGACTATTGTCGACGGTAACTGCTTGTCTCAGGGGTCTCCGCCTAACGTTGAAGGATTTCTGGCTTGATCTATTCGATGCGGAAGATGTGTTTTACGCTTCATCCCGTTTGCGGGACTTGTTCACAGCACTCGCGGAGGCTTGTTCGCATGCTTGCCTCACTAGGCTTTATCTCTGCATTATCCATCCACACTTCCCGTCCCCGATTTCGGTGGCAACGATACACGACATTAGACCCCTTTTCAGTTTCACTAACCTCCGGGTTGTTTCCCTAGAGGGACTTTCCACATTCGCATTCGACGACAATGACATCGCAGTGCTAGCGTCTGCTTGGCCAGGCATCGAAGCGCTCGCACTCTCGACGTACGTCGATCACCCCGACGCGTCCCTGCCAACCTTCCGATCACTCTTCCACCTGGCCCGCTCTTGCCCAAAGCTAACGGCGCTCTCGCTCGTCGTCGACACGACGAGATTGATCACACCATCCCTTTCCGTGGTTGAATGTGACGCACGCTCAACCATTCTACACGAACTTCGCCTCGGAAATTCCCCTATCGGTTCACCCATCACCGTCGCCCACATATTGCACAGTCTCTATCCTGCATTGAAACAAGTTGATTTGAGTGTATGGAACAGGGAGCCATTGAATCGTTTGCCTCGGCGAGATCGGTACGAGGCGTACTGGGGAACTGTGAACATTGAGCTTCAAAATTTGAAGGAGAAAGACGCGATATGAGTAAGTCTTGACTAATTTCCACTGTTGCTGCTGTTCTGATGGGCCCAAGTAGTGCCGACCGTTACATCAATAGTGGTACAGACTAGTAGTTTAGACAGCAACGGCCTTTTTTTGTAATTCCAATATAGCATACCATTTATTTGCAAGTCCTTTCATGCCAGGGATCAGTGAGACCGCGTTGCAGCGCAAAATGCTCATCAATACAATCCTTTGATCTGACGTTGTAACACCATGAGCCGGCAGGACCGTCTACGTACACTTTGCAGGGGATCCCGCCGTAGCCAGACTCGAGGATGAGGGTGTATCCAATATCCCGAGTCCTCGTCCAGACCACGCCTATTTGTGACCAGAAATCCTTGCCTCTTCCGAGGTTTCCCTGTGCCGCGCATCCAAAGTAATCCGTCGACGGACTTCCTTGGAGTCGGACATATCTTATTTCACAGTGCAACGTGTTGATCAGCTTATCCAAAGCGTTCAGGATGAAATCTGGCAGCAGAGTTGAGCGACAGAATACATTACGGTCGTAGGGAAGCATATGCTGGATGTGTCCCTCATTCTCTCCGTACTCCCCCGGTAACACCCCCCGTCAGGATGCTTGGCAGCTCATGACTATTGATTGCATACAGCAAGGACACCGAACCACCCATCAACAAAATCAGGGTGATCACGATACCGGTGATCAAGACGAAGGGGCTGAAAAGACCACGTTATTACGGACTGCAAGACGCAAAAAGCCAAGCAGAAAACTCACCCGCTGACGTCCCTCCGCTCGCACATCTCACCTGCCCAATTCTGGACTTTGCCTGCTTCGCTGATGGTGGTCATACAAGCACAGACGAAACATTCTTGTCCTGCACGTGTTGTATTTGTGCACTGTCCGTGTCCAGAGCAATCGTTCGTCGCATCACTGCAGGCGAGGAAGGAGCTGAAACAGGACGAGAGCGCTTTCATGGGCGGAAGAGAAGGTGTGACCGCGGCAGACTGATCGGCGAGTAGGGGACTCCTTCGCTGGGTGCTCGGCGCATACGTCACCAATGCAAAGTGAGCCGACTTGTCAGCCAACGCGACCTCGATGGCAGCTTGCAAAGTTTCGGTTGCGAGTTTGTACTGCTCGCTGGACTTGCCGTACGACGCCGCGAGTTTGGAGATGCCCGTCAACTCGAGCGCCGCGAAACGATCTGACGCGGGTGTCGAGTCGAGGTACATTACAAGGGTCGACATTTCGGCCAAGAATGCTTCGTTGGCCGGTGTTGGGGCAGAGAAGATGTCGAGCGCACGAGGGATGCCTTGAGTCGGTATGGAAGGCTTACTGGCGACATGCGTGTATACATGCGAGGCACGCTGAATGCATGTCTTCAAAAATGAAGACAGCGACTCTGATTTAGATTCTGAGAAGGAGAACGATGGCTTGAACGTCGATGGAACAACGTCTGTACCGCGCTGAGTGGAAATTGGGTGAAGGACCTTATGACATGTCACCTACCACGAGCATATGCCTCGTCAACGAGTAAGAGTAAAGCACTCTGGTCGCCTTGCCCCACGAATTCGCGTTCCCTGAACAGATGGTTTAACCGCCCTTGTTGATCGACTACCTCAAACTGCTCGAGGCCAAGGTGAGCAGCCAGGACGAGATTTGCCTGCTGGGGAGAGAGGCGAGAGGGAAGGGAGTCTGGCGGACTGAGAAAAACCGTAGCAGCCTGCGAAAGGCTGAAGAAGAGGAAAGTTGCCAGCAGTCCGTACATCCTGGTCGAGGAGAATGCTAGCTGTGTTGTTGCCTGTTTTATTTACATCCGACCGACTACTCAAATAAGAAATTTTATCTAGAAGGAGCCGGAGAGTACAGTTCTGCCCCGCCCGGCCCAGGCGGCTTCTTGAAATCCTTGACAACTTTCTGTCCCCCATCAGGTAGCTTCACCCACTCCATAAATTTCTTCCATATCACCTCGTTCGCGGGGTTCGCCTTGGCCCCTAAGAGAACGTGCGCGGGATTCAACAATAGATCGTTTGGGTTAGTATCGCCGCCTTCGGCGAAGATACGCAAGGTAGACGTGACCTCCTTGGGAGACGACAGCCATGTACCCTTATCAGTTAGGGTATACTCGTACAGCAAGGACGCTGCCTTCAGTGCTTGAAGCGGGAACCGCGGGTACTGATGGTACCATTTCGAGTATGCCAACGCCCAAGGGACCTAGCGGCGACGGTCAACTGCTCGCACATCAAAATTATCATTATCTACAGAACACAAAGGCGTACCTGGCCGATGGCGCAGAACAGCTCACTCTCTTTGATGTTCGTCGCGCTCTTGTCAAAACGGGAGAGGAAACGAACAGGCTCCCGATCGTTTGGCGGCGTCTGAGATGTCCTGATGTCAGCTCGTCTTCTCTCGGAACAAATGGCTGCAAAATACCGCAACATCTTTGTTTCCTTGGTCTACCAGCCGATTAAACATTGCAAGAACGTCATCCCCACAATTTTTGAGGTTCGCGGGATCTGACGTCGGACCTACGAGGAAAAAGTGGTCCTGAAATGACAATAGTCATTGCCACATGACGGTATGGCACACAGACACGACACCTACGCGGAAACCGTACACTCTCGCCACCGCAACACCATTCTTGCACGCTTGCTTTTCCGCAGCATCGTTATAAGTGACCGCAATATCAACTTCCCCTGCGGAGAGAAATCCTAGACTTTCAGTGGTGTCCCCAAGATACCAGCCGACCTGATTGTGCACTCGTCGGAGTGATGCAACAGTTAGAATGAATATAGACGAACTTTAAAAGGTACGATCCCCTCTTTCTGACAGTACTGAATGAAGGCGTTGGCCCACGCGCCAATGAGGCCAGATTGGCCAGCCCCACCATTTGCGATTCGCAGCCGAATCTCCTTTCCACCCAACCCACCGTCATACTCGGCCTGCGGGTGGATAGATGCATCCGCGATGCCGGTCCCGGACCCCATCGGTAGCCCACCGGGAAATTTCAAGGCAGAACTCGATCTAGCTTGCAAGAATCAGCTCAAGAACGAATACGAATACAGACATGCCCCACATTGAATGACGCAAGATAGGCTCCATGCTCGCAACTCACAGGACCGTCCGTCAGCGGATTTAAGTGGCAGCTAGTGCTCTTCTAACTCGGATCCACAAAAGAATCCATCGCCGGAAATAACTGCGACACGAGGGCGAAGCCATGCACGTCGAATGAAATCTTGAAACATGTTCGGCTCAGTACAAGGTTCGGCTGGTTATCAATGTTACGGTTCGTGCTTGTGCAACTCAATTATAATAGAACGAAACGACCCCAGATCCACCGGGAATCGAGAACCAGCTCGTTTTGGGGCTGGGCATTACGCCGGCCCCCTATTACGATGGGCTCATCCAGATATTGCTGATTTCGGTGCGGGCGTTATCCGCGAACCCCCAGAAGGTAAGGCACGGTGTGTCGATAATGCGGTTTATGTAAGTACTCCAGCGCCTCACCCCGCCTGCTTTCGTGGTACTTACTCGGTAGCACTCTTGTGACATGGTGATGTTTACAAGCATTGCGAATGATGAATGAAGAGATAGAAAAAAAGCTAATCCATTTGGTATGGTACTGATTTACAAGGGAATGCATCATGCGAGCACTTAATACCGACGTTTCTCGAACCATGGCCTGATGTTTGATTGAACGTCTTGCTTTACAGCATCATACATCGTTATCACCTGGAGCACAATTTCCGCCGGCCGTCTGTCTGTAGTCGCGGACGCGGTGGTGATGTGGTCTGTGCGTGGGAATCCCACTTTGATGGCCTGCTGAGTTTGAATTTGCAAGCTTGTCCTGTGAGTCATTGAACTATAAAAGCTCCCTCCCTGCCTCCCACCACCTCCGCTTGCTGTACCTGGCATCGTCGGCGTCGTTCACAATGTCGAATAAGATTGTGGTGAGCTGCTCACCCGACCTTGGTTGTAGTAGTCCAGTAAGGTAACGGAGAAATTTTTGAGCCTTCCATATACCGCGCCGTTATAGACGAAGTCATTGCTGCCATTAAGCCCGAATTCGACGAATATGGCGTTAGCGAAGACGTCCTAGCTGACCTGCAACATGTGAGTGGTCGTTGATCCGTTAGTCGAACGTTGGGTTGACGCACCCCACCCGTAGAAGTGGCAAAGCAAAGTCATTGCGTCACACGTCGCCGAGTTTGAGCCACAACCTCAGCAAGCTGCTCAGCATCATCCCGTTTACCCGCCTCATCCGATGCACATGATGCCGCATCATCCTCACTATCCACCCCCTCATAATCCTTATGCGAACCCACCGCAACAACAATCAACGCAGGTGAAAACTGAACCGGTGGATAGTCGGTACATCCTGAGTGGTCCCCCTGGAATGTCGCCTTACGCGCTACCACCTCTCCCTGGGCCTCAGCTAAATGGGATGAAGCCACCTGGGTATCCGGGAGGACAGCAGGGCGTGTTATCTTTTTCCCCTCTCCCACCGCATCTTGCCCGTCCCGCGGCTGTTCCGCGTCCATATGCCCCTCCGGCACCGACGGCCGCAGTCTCGCAGTCTGCCCCAGCTTCCACAACAGCGACAGCAGCACAGCAATTCGCTCAGTCTAATCAGACTACGCAAGCCACGATCGCAGCTCAGCCTGCGGCACAGGCAGCACGTCCAACGGGTCAGCAGATCCCTCAAGTCGACGGGCCGTCCATATCCGACTCGGAATCGCCGTCCCCTCCGCCGAGTTCATATGCACCCCGCCCCTCCCATCCGTCATTGCCTCAACCCTCGCAGACATCTAGTACGTCTCAACCAGGGGACGAGGTAATCAATAGCGACTTGGATGACTCTGACACGGAGGGTGAGGAGGACGCAGAAGAAGGCGGCCAAGGAGACACGGACATTGTGTTCTGCACTTACGACAAGGTTTGTTCACACACTGAATCATATTTACTGTTAGCCTCACCGTAGCTTTGTAGGTCGGACGAGTGAAGAACAAGTGGAAATGTATCCTCAAGGACGGGATGATCCACATCAATGGCAAGGATTACCTATTCGCCAAATGCACAGGGTAAGATCCGTTCGGTGCTTCTGGACAAATTATCTCACAAACTATTCTGCAGCGAATTTGAATGGTAGTCGTGTTCTTGAACACTTTTCTGGGGCCAGTCGTTAGATTATCTGCATTGCACATCGTTACTCTGCACATTTAAGTCATTACTCATCACCGAGATCGCCGATTTCCATGTATAACAGTAATACCATCCACCGTCATGCAGCGAAGGTCAAGGTGATGCTCTGTAACAGACAGTCAATAATTTCGGGACTCCAACTTTCCCCCCTCCGCGACCCACCCGCTCTCCTAAGATTGTGATGCGACGAACCGCGTTATACCACCTCGAGGGAGTGACGGTGATTAAGTTGTCCGATTCGCTACCCACTCCAACATCGCGCGCGACTGCCACCCTTGGGGTGTCGTGGAGTCAAAGCATTGAATCTCGATACACTGCCTCGGCCCTCGATGTCCTTGTGGGTGCGCGCGAACACTCACATCTCGCTTCGCATACATAGCTTGTCCTTGTCTGTCACCCTGACGCGCGTGCTTAAAGTGGGGGAGCGTCAACGGCGAACAAGAGGATAGGAGTGCATGGTCAATCCCTCGGTAATAACGGGAGCCGAACAGAACGAACACACATATGTCAACAGAGGATGGAAGCGCTCCTCCGAGTGCCAACGCTGAAGTTCCCGACCCGCACGCGTTATGCACTCACATCAAAAGATTTTTTTGGAAGGGTTTGCCTTCGCCCCCTTACTGTTGCGCGGGATCTACGGGGATCTACATGACCATGCTCGTCGAACGTTGATCAGCCGACGTGTGCACAAGCAACAACAACAACAAAACAACAACAACAACAAAAAGAAAAGAAAAAGCTAGAGGCCTCACTGATTTCATATCAGATGGACTCATCGTGGAACAGAATTTGTTCTAGAGACGTTTTCGAACCCTTGTTTCATCCTCGCAACCGATGTGGATGAAAAACACGCGGTGAGAGAGGGCGGTGTGCACAAATGTAGCTCGTCGACGTTGCCTCTTCACCGGTTCCCCCCCTTTGCTCCCGTCATGTTTGGAGCTGTGGGTCTAGCACGAGCCTAGGCTGCCTCACAAACGCCTCGTGTGTGAGGGACGGTGATGAAAATTAGGGGGCCTGTCTTCCGTTCTGGATGAGCTCGACCTTTTCGCTTGCATGCGGGCTCTTTCGAACGGGAAATATGTTTCCGATTGCGAAAGCGTCCTGCAGCTGGGAAGAACACTGCCTCCGCGACCGGTTCCAAGAAGGGACATGAACATCTTGCAATCGATCTACTTGCACCCCCCGAAGCCCAGGTGTTTACTGATTCCAGGAGGCAAATCGCGAAAAGGGGACAGGGCCGCGATGAGACGACCTGGCAAGGGGGAAGAAGAAATGGGTCGCTGGGCCTAGGCATCCCATTTTTCATAGAGTTATCTGCCGATCACCCAAAGAAGTCGTCCTTCACGCTTGCGCCTTCAGGTGAGTATTGATACCCGGAATGATCCGCACAAGTCCATTTAGAACTAGCGTCTGCAGATAAAACGGATAAGATCTCCATGGGGCTGCTTCGCATCCAGGGTGCTTGACTCATAGGCTCAAAAACAAGGTTGGGGGTTCCCCGGCTTGTTATGGTACAGCACGGCCTTGATCACCCGATTAGCCAACCCAGAACGGAGGATGCTAAGGTGGTGGAACTTTGTTGACATGTTGGTAAGAATACTGCCATGTTCGGTAGGCCCAGAACCTTGAGGCAAGCAAGGTTCTCATGCAGGATCCTAGACGAACATCTCGCCTTCCCGGCTTGGGTATCGGAGTAATCAGATGAGTCAAACCCACTCGGCCGTTCTCAGGCGAAGCGTTTCCCCCTTGATCCACGGGCGGATTTGAGCATGCCACGCGAGACGAAATTGGTGCCGGTTTATGGAAGGAACGGTGAGTATTAGAAATTATCCTTCGTCCGAAACTTGATACCGTCCCCATTGATTTTACATGGGGTGGGATAACGATAACGTCCAGGTTCGAATCTTGAACGGTGCCGTCAGTAAAAAGGTACGGATCACGAGACGAAATTGAAACAGTAAAAGGATGGTCGGCACTGCGGCTTTGTACTATGGGGTCTTTGTCACCATTTGGGTGGGTAGCAACTAGAGAGGACCCTTATTTCCCTCCACGTTGGCTGTCTAGAAAATTGATGATTACCATTTATATTGATGGCTCGGTGCGGTCACCATCTTCCACCCTCCCGACAGGGAAAATTTTGACTGATCTAGCGAGCAACCACTCAAACGTGCTGTCAATGTCACAGCATGTAGGTTTGGGAACCGCATGGAAGGACCGGATTGACAGAAATATTAATATTTCAAAGAGCTGTGAGCGCGCCCAGGATCATGTCGTGGGGGTGACAACTGGGCGCGGCCGTACATATCTGCTTGAGTCTTACCGGGGTAGTAAGATGTTATGATAACGGACCTCAATTTATCTGTAATCGGAGTCAACGTACACATGCCGGGAACAATATCCACAAGGTTTTGCATTTCATGATTGCAGCCGGTGAGTCCACAATTAAGCCAAATCGATAGTAATATTCACGAAACACAAGCGTTTAGTGTAATTAGAGTACACAGAAAAAAAATACGCTGGCCGTCCTACAGAGATTGGGTAAGACATCCAAAAGCCTCATCGCTTCTATACGAGCCATCTAGCCAACCTGAGTCGGAAGGACATATCCAGTCGCTCTGCATGCGTTTTCTTCACTATTGCGAGTGCTCCTTGTTGTCATTGCAAGCACTGTCACTTTACAGGATAAGAGAGCAGGATAATTTATCACCGCTGTACAAAATAAGGATCCGAAAATAGTCACCCAGACCGTGGTCCTAATGACCGCAGAGCCATATCGTCCGTAGGGTTTCTGCGGTACTGGCGTCGTTGCAAAGAATGAAGTGGTGCAAGATCCACCCTGGACGGTCCAATGGCACCTGCGGAATCTTCCGAAGTCCTCACCGCATACAGTCGAGTGGGCGGTTCAGAGCGAAATAGCTGAGCAGGTGGTGGAAGAGAGATCTGAGAATAATTGTGGAGGGAGGGTTGTGTGCTTGCAGTGGGATGTGAGTTGGATGTAAATGCGTTTTCGTCCTGGTCCGTGTCGGGAATTGGTTGAAATATACCAACCGTGGATGAGGGTCGGTCAAAATTTGAAGTAAATTTTCGTACAGGGCTCGAATGAGTACAAGGCAATTCAGGTCGATACTGTGCGCTCCTGTCTTCGACAGGAGAGCTAGTTGGCAATGATGCCGCGTGGCGGGATTGGGAGGCGGGACTAGGGATAGATGGATACTCGGCAGACTGACCCTGACCAAGAGTTATTCTCCGGTCTCTGCTCGGAGCATTGAATTGAGAATCAAGAATGCCCGGTAAAGATGAACGACGAAATTTGTACTCGATTTCCTCGACTTCAGGTCTCAATGGGGGTAAGGTATGAAGGGATCCAAGAGGCGGGAGGGGTGGAGGCACGGAGTATTGCGGAATTTCGGGAGGGTGATGAAAGGCAGGAGGGTGAGAAGCCTGTGGGCTAACCCGATAAGGTTCCTGGGTGAACGTTGGTGGTGACGGCCCTGGGTAAGGGTTAGGTTGGGCAGGATATGCAGCAGGGAATGGGGCATATGTTCGCGACACGGAGGAGGGTACTTTAAAGACATCCGTACGGGTACGGGTATCATCCCCCTTGCGATTCTTGCTGACGCGGGTACTCTGAAAGGTCCCCTCTGGGACCACGAGCTCAGCAACGCCATGAATATCGTCGATAGTGCCAAGCTGGTCAACGGTTGCTTGTGTGAAATAGGCAGCTATTCTGGATCAGGAGAGGACATACGACGAATGTGTGGTTAATGACTTACTCAGGTGCCATTTTCGGCGACCTTTTTCTGTTTCGACCCAAACTGAGTATGTTTGCTTTACTAAAGGGTCCCAGTCTCGCGGGGGTTGCTTATCGGAGATGCTGAATTAGAGCTATTGTGAGGCAGGAACAAAACATTTATGCGCATGTAGTTACCCCGAGTGACCCGCGTCTGCAGGTGGCGTGTACTTCTCGTAGTAAAAGAGGAATTCCTGCAAATACAGAAATGAGCGACCCCATGCATCAATGGAAACTAAATGAGACCGCACGTCTCGCACGCGGGAGGGGCTCCAACGACGGCCCTCAGTGAAGCGCTCGATACCGAGACCGGTAATTTCAGTGTGGGGACCCCTTTCCTCCCAAGCATAGACACAACCTGAACGCAAGGCAAGGCGCTCATCTGCGTCAAGCCGCCTGGTGATCATGGGCAGTACACGGCGTTGGACAGCATAGAAGATCTTATGCGCGTCACGGGTAGAGCGGATACGAACATTGGTGCAAGTTGGTCTCTGCTGCATTGCGCGTCAGCTGGATAAGAGATAGTGAATGAGAGGGAGAGGCAGGGGAGGACAGAAGGAGAGAATGGAGCATGTATATATATTCTGTCCGAGATCTGGTGAGGGGAGCGAGTCTATTTGGTAATTTAGTTTGGTAATTAATTAAACTATTTTCTAATCCAGGGGCAGCGGTTGCAGATGGGGGCATGACAAGATTTTATCAGAAAACTGTCAATGGAAAATGTGATACAATGATAATTACCGCAAGCAGCCGCAACCTTATTGGTGCAATTGACCCAAAAGGTTGGTCGTCAATCTCGATTGCTGCCCGAAACTCTATCACTTTATTATAATTACAACCTAAACCACCTTCCACCCAAACAACAACAAAAACGAAAAAAAGTATTTCTCTGTGCATGGTCCACCAGATCCAGAGGCCAACATCCTGAGCCCTGACTTGTCCTGTCCTCACCACCTCCTCGGCATATTCCGACCCGCCCCTTCATATATCTTCAGACCCACTTCTTCGCCCTCACCCTGCTGCAGATCGGTCAACATGCCAAATATACCAAGGAAAGTCCCGCGATCACCGGCCAGAATATATTGAACCAGACTCGTGATCTATCCGGGCACGCTGGCTGCGAAATCGAAATCTCTTTTGTACTTATCAGATCACCCATTCTCTTACACCCACTTACCTATAGTCTTGATCCGAGCACTTCTTGTACCCTTTCTGAATTAATCTTTCTAGTGTAACACGATGTGCATTCCACGGCGATTGATCCTGCCGTCTCTCTCCATCCCGACTGGAGAACAACTTGGCTGCATCCTCAAGACCCCACAACTTTCGATGGGTCGCTCTCCTATGGACACGTTGCACATGACGTGGCACCAGGTTCCTCAGACTCCATCCACTGATGGCCCCCGGCCCCGTCTTTGAGCGCTCTCCTGCTAAAACGTTTAACTACGCTAATTCCCAATCAAATTTTCGTCTCTTACTAAACAAAGCCGGATCCATCGTGCGTCCTTTACACGTCATGATGGCTCGTCCAGTCCACCACGCTCCCGCCCCACCTTTGCGCTGTATCGCACACTTATCAATACACACGTGTGCTGTACCCTTGTTTCATGTGCTCCTCGGCACCTCGCGGAACTCGCTCGCCAACGGGGTTTGCTGGCCCTCGCTCAAACCAAGATATCCTTGTTATGGGAACATGCATAACTCATTCGATTCAATCGTTGGGACATTCCCTGACCGCCGTGTATAATAAGAATCCTCCTTTCCCGTGGCGGTCAATCCTAATACATCACAACAAATCGTATCTTAGTTACGGTCTAACCGCTCAGGACACACAAATGGGGGACCTTGCTTTTTTTGTTCCCTATTGCAGCTGCAGCGCCTCGGCTTCATTTCTCTTTGGATCCTAACGCCGCCCTCTTCTCAAACGTGTACATGCCGTGTTAACAAATCAAATTCTTCTGGGACTCTCAATATTCTAGAATAAGGTGTGTTCTGTCATCAAGGCTGGATGGGCAGAGCTACCTACATATAGATGAGCCCGTCGCCGAATTGCGGGACTCCATATTGTAATGCTCTCGAACCTAAACTTTGTTATCGCACAGCTCGACGTTCGTGTTCCATGTGGGCCAACTAAATCCAAACTCTGGACCGTGAACATTTTAGAATGCAGCCGGGCGTCCTAGCTCTCCCATTGATTCAAGTCTTGTTGGTGATGAGATTGTGGACCTGTGGCGTCGTGGAGCGCTCACATGACATAGCCTTGCAGGGAAACCTCTGAGTCAGCCTCGACCATGCCAGTGGGGAAGGTATCGCGTACAAGATGTGACAGCAGATATGCAGGCTGGAGCCTCAATTCAAAGTCGGGGTATGGCTAATATGAATAATATGAATGGACCGCCAGGAGTGGATTCCACATGATATGATCGCCAAGTGGTGGCAAACTGGCAATCTCACCGCTCAGCCAAATTAGTTCAGCAGTCTCATCGGTGGCCGAGGAGGTGGGGGGGGGTCACTTTCGCCGACACGCCATATGCTTCTATACAGTGACTGCAACCATGTGTTTTCAATAAGACTACAGAATCATACATTGTTCCACATCCTGTCTGACGAATACATATGTACCAAGAAGAGAAAGCCTAGGAAACGGATAAAGCGAGAAAGTCCAATCAGCGTCGAGGCAGGATAGCGATGATGTGGTAGACGTGTATGATCTCATGCGTGGTCAGAGATGTGTCCGAAATAGAGAAGGGGAATCAAGTCAAGCTAGGGTAAAGGGTCATGAGTATTTCCTCGTCGACTGGGTGTCTCCGGGGTGGAGGGAGATTTTGAAGGTAAACTAGCGGTGCAAGCGTCTGTCTCTTTCTTTCCAAACTCGTTGGACCGCGGGGTCCGTCATCACTAGGTACAGGAAGCGGCATCCTGCCCTGGAATACCGGATTGAACAGGCGTGTAGGTGAAGGGTATGGAGCAAATTGTTGATGAGACAGCGCACTGGGGCTTCCCTGCTCGTCTCTGTGTATGCGGTGCCGAGGCGGGTGACGAGCGCTTCTATACTTCCCAGGTGGAACGTTGAGACGAGCAAGTTCGGATATATCGGACACCGTTCGTAGGTTATCGGCCGTATCTGGGGTGAAGTACGCGACTAGAGGGCTCAGTCAGCACAAGACGACGACCGTTGAGCAAAATTGACACACTTAGATGCCACTTCCGACGCCCCCGTGACGTCTCGACATACACGGAATACGTTTGTTTGACAAGCGAGGAACGTACTGGTTCTTGACGGGTATTGTTGTGGAGGCGAGATCCAGAGCCGAGGCTAGCAACCGAAGTGAGCCACCTAGAGACAGGTAGAAGACCATGAACAAACGTGGTATCTGAATCTGAGTTCAAGTCTACATCAACCGGTTCTGGACCTTTCTCTTGATAAAACAGGAATTCCTAAAGACTATTGAGCTGAGGCAGCTCGGGGAACAGGCTGATACGAACTCACGTCTCGGACACGACTTGGGCCCCATCTATTTGCAAACCGGTAAGTACGAATCGTGCGCTCGTGAGACAACTTGCCTTTTGCCATCCGTCCATCTTTCGATACCGAGCTACGATTCTGGTTAGAGAAATGAGTGTGAAGGTGGTTTGACCCATGTACTCACCCCTGTTGCTTCTGGGTTGGGCCCGCGCTCTTCCCAGACAAAGACACTGCCGGATGTGATCGACCTTCTCTCCTCTGTATCCAAACGTCGGGTCACCATTGGTAGCACACTGATCGCTACCGCGTGAAATATGACCTGGGCATCTTGAGGCGATCTGTGACGAGGAGTTGGAATCCATGTTTTTTTAATGGGGAGGAATAGCTTGAATACTAGCGTACCGCACACGAAGTTTCGTACAGGTAGGCCGCTGCATCCTCGATCGCTGGAAGGCGGAAATGTGTCGCGCGTGGTAGTTGTACGAGTGAGAAGTGGTGGATTTAACGAGCCTGGTATTCAATTTGTATGACTGGGTGAGAATCATTCGACGCTGCTCTCGCAGGCGTCAGCGAGGTATTTAGATGGGGTAAAGATACGCGGGAGAAATACGAAAACGTTAACTTGTCCTTAAATATCAGAGGACGATGCCTATTTGACGATACCGGGTCACTTACCTTTAACTGCTAGCGTGATTAGTAAAACGGCTGATGGTCGGTTGCGTGAAGGTCCTGATGGGAAAACTGGCCGCGTTGTGTAAACGCTCATTGGTAGATCAGTGGCCAAGAGACCGCAGCAGCTAATAGAGTTTTAGGGACCCGCCGAGGCGGGCCTGAGAATGGATGGGGTGTTACTCCTTGTGTTTAACCCAGTGGGAAATTTACACCGCATGGGCGTGGAGAAGCTAGAAATGAGCAGGAGCCACCAGTACGATTCGCTACATAACCGTGGGCGGCGACGTGCAAACATTGCGGTAACCTCACGACACACTTAACGCAAATTAGAGCCAAATGTTTCAAAATGAATGATTCCATGTATTCAATCTATAAGGTCGCGGGAACAATTCAAGTCTTCCAATGACACCAATGTCAGAGGGCGGTGTTCTCATGAATGATGCATGATGACGGAAGCAACATTCATTTGCGGTCGTCGAAGTCTTGTGTGGAATACTCATATAATTTCACACTATACTGCTATCAATCCAGCTCGACGGCAGTTAGCTTAACAAGTTAGCTCTGCGCAGGCATGGATATTTTGTATTCGTCCCGGCGCCTGACAAAGTTGCCGCTGGGGCTGACAATGATGTTGAACAATAATCGATTAGAAAAGGTTAATTGCGCATTAGAACCTGTGCAAATAATTTTTTGTTCGAGGTGGACGAAGAGACGCGTTCCCAAGTGGTTGTGACCCTTGGTAAATGGTGATTATGTCAGCAGTCACTGGATTCACTAAGTTGGCTATTTCGATTTCGACTTGTATGATCTCGTGGCGAGTCCGTTCCGGCCTCGCTTTTTGTCGCGTACATCTCCCAAGACGCCTGGGCTCTACTTTCCAGAACATAGCAGCCATGTCCGTCCAGCAGCCTACTTGGAATGTCCCGACTCGCCAGATAGAAGAACCAGTCTTGAAGTTGTACAATTCCTTGACCAAGACCAAGGTATGGGTCCGATCATCCATCCACGATATCTGACAGCGTTCATATCCGCATAGACAGAGTTCATCCCCAGAAACGGTCGCCTTGTCAAATGGTATAATTGTGGACCTACGGTATACGATGCCTCTCACATGGGCCATGCAAGGTTGGCTGTGTTCGATTGAGTTATGCTGACCTTGCCCTAACAATCATTGGTCCAAAGAAACTATGTCACCCAAGACATTATTCGCAGAATTATCTCTGATTATTTTGGCTATGACGTCCACTTTGTCATGAACATCACCGACATCGATGACAAGGTATATCCTCGGGTTTCTTCGTCTTCGCATTCCTGATGTGCAAAAGATTATCCTGCGAGCACGCCAAAATCATCTTTTTGAGAATTTCCGTACTCAAACGTCCTCGCTTACTCCTGACCTTCTCGCCGAAGTGCAAGATGCCTGGCAATCACATGTCTTGGACAAAGTATCCAAAGGGTTACCGGACAGCATCAAGCCTACCGCGGAAAGCATACACACACTGTGGCCACAGATCGAAGCTATCCGAGACAACAAGGACCAAAAAGCCGAATGCTTGAAACGGGACGAAAAGTTTGAGATGCATCTCAACACTGCTGTGGGTTATCTCCCTTCGTACGCAACGATCCTCCGACTATCCATTACAGATCCGCACAGCTTCAGCACTATCAGCCGCTCGGAAAGCCCCAAAAGATAGGGAGTCTGCCTTAACTCTATTAGGAGAGTCCCGGGATGTATTATCAGCATCTCTAGACAAAGAGGTGATGATTTTTAAATTGAATCGGCACACAAAGCTGACTAGTCTGTAGTTAAAGGCTACGGTGACCGATCCGTCTATTTTTCGCGCGCTAGCCGCATTCTGGGAGGATCAGTTTTTCAAGGATATGGATCGTCTGCGGGTTCGTAGACCTGACACGTTGACGCGCGTGACGGAGTATGTTCCAGAAATCGTAGAATTCGTGAAACGTATCATGGAAAATGGCTTTGCTTATGAGCATGAAGGCAGCGTGTACTTTAACACCGTCGCCTTCGATTCCTCGGAGAATCATACTTACGCGAAATTAGAACCCTGGAGCCAAGGAAATAGAGAATTACTTGCGGAAGGAGAAGGTTGGTTCTTGAAATCTTTGACATGAGGTCTGGAAATGACATTTATATCCGCACAGGTGCACTCTCGATTACTTCCGGAAAACGTTCTGCATCGGATTTCGCCTTGTGGAAAGCATCAAAGCCCGGGGAACCCTCGTGGCCGTCACCGTGGGGTCCAGGTCGTCCAGGTTGGCATATCGAATGTTCGGTAATGGCCAGTGCAGTATTTGGTGACAACATGGACATACATTCGGGTGGCATCGATCTCGCATTTCCGCACCACGATAACGAGATGGCACAGTCCGAGGTGAGACAGTAACTCCGCGGCCCGAGACGTCCAGTTTTTCTCAAGTCGCATAGGCATACCACGGGTGCAGCGCGTGGGTCAACTATTTCATCCACACGGGCCACCTGCACATCGAGGGTCTCAAGATGAGCAAATCATTGAAAAACTTCATTACCATTGACGTGAGACTCGTGGTTTTTTTTTTCCGCCTAAATCAATTATTAAAATGGAATTTGAAATCAGGATATCTTACAAAGGTTTACCCCCCGTCAACTCCGTCTAGCATTCTTGTCGCAATTATGGAATGCCAAGGTAGATTTTTCCGAGTCACTCATGACAGGCGAAGTAAAAACGATTGAGGCTACTTTCAACGTATGCTTCGCAATGATGTCCAAGTGTATATATCTGATATCTCTATGTAGAATTTCTTCGTAACAGTGAAAGCACTGTTGTTGGCCAACGAGGGAAAATCGGACGGATATCATCATTACGAAGAGCCCGAACGGGAACTCACGAATGGGTAACCATGGTCCTGAGTTCTACTTTATCACATCTTACACACAAATTCTTCCAGGCTTAATGAGAGTAAACTGGCATTCCGCTCCGCACTTTGCGACTCCTTTAATACCCCTGAGGCTCTCAAAATACTGCGCGATTTGGTCTCGCGCACGAATGTTTACATCAACGTTCACACAAAGTCTCTAAACGTTGCCTTGGTCGAGCAATCGGCCCGGTGGGTGGGTGACATGTTGCGGATCTTTGGTCTGGGGGAAGGGGAGAAGCTTGAACTAGGTTGGGGGCAAGAAACCTCAAGCGATGCGTACGCTGCCAACGTAAGTATCCGTGCTTTCACGATATTTCTGCCTCAGTCGTGTTCGCGCTAGCGGGAAGAACTTTTACTTCCATACCTTCGTGCCCTTTCCGCCTTTAGGGATGGTGTCCGACAATTAGCCATTGCCAAAGGAGATGATTCCTTGAAGGAGATCTTGAAACTCTGTGATCGGCTTCGCGACGAAGACTTGGTCCCGTTGGGCGTGGCGCTGGACGACCAAGAAGGTATCTCGTGCCATTTTTACGTTCGTGCCCACGCTAAGGCTCTCTTCCATAGATGGTAAAGCCCTCGTCAAACTAGTTCCTCCGTCGGAATTGATCAAGGCTCGTGACGAGAAGCGGCAGAAGCTTGAGGCTCAAGCAGCCAGAAAAGCGGCATTGGCGCAAGCCGGACAAGATAAACGCCTTGCGAAACTAGAAAAGGGGCGTACACCTCCTGACGAGTTCTTCAAACCGCCAAACGTCCCCGAGGGCACATACAGCCAATGGAACGAGCAAGGCGTCCCCACAGCCGATGGTGAGGGGGGGAAGCTGAGTAAAAACCAGGAAAAGAAGGTGTTGAAACAATGGATTGATCAGAAGAAATTGCACGAGGAGTTTTTGGCGTGGCAGCAGCAGCAATAGCAACTTTTCTGTTGTGTTCTCCAGACTTTCTCATCCGAGGGGACATGTATCTTCGAATATACAGTAGATTACAAGTTCAGTTGTTACCAATCGCACCCCTTCACAATCAGATCGGCGATGGCTTCTAATCCAAATTTATCCTGTTCGTCGAAACCACCCAACACGAGGCAATCCAGATCCAGAACCCCCAATACCACCTGATCATTTCCGTTCTGTAAAATCAGGGGACAGACGATCTCACTTTTAGTTTCTCCATCACAAGCTATATGGCCAGGATACTCGTCCGCATTCGGGACGATTATGGTTGTTCGTTGTAAGAACGCGTCAGCGCACACGCCTCGGGCGTGATTTGGTGAGACGTTGATAAATTGACATGCAGGCTTTCCACAGAACGGCCCCAAAAAGAGCGTGTTCTCATTTGTCGTCGCGGTGTTTTGGTCTCTCGAAGGTACCCCGGTAAAACGGGGTTTAGGGGAAAGGGACGAGATGAGGTAGAATCCTGCAATCGCGCTGTCAGAATGCGGGGCTCTACGGCCTAGACCGCTTTTATGTGCGTCGTGCATCGATGGAAACACCGGTTGAGTGAGATGAGATCGTGACACGATCGTGACCAGGGACCGGAGAAGTGCGACCAGAGCGGACGGAAATGTGGCTCACCACACCAATTGACAGCGCGATCGCCACTTCCGAAATGAGGTTTGAAAGCGAGGAGGGTGTTGTATATCAGAGAAGACGCATTGGCCAAGTTTGTCACCTGACAATGATGTTCGCGTTGACTTGACACACGTAGCAAGTATGCCATACCCAATGTCTTTGGTCTTCCAGTAAGTACTGTAACTGGTCACGGACGTGGATCCAAAACTCGGGCTTTGAAGTGATCTCTGGAGGGACAAGGGACGAATCTGCGTGGGGCATGTTGTTGGGAAGACGGGATCTACCAACATGGTATTTAAATACCAGTATTGCTTATGTAAGTAGGGGATTACGCAGCGATACTTTCTCTCACTGTCAACCATACCATTACACGCGGGCCTTTCTACTCTTCTAATGCGGTCTGGATGCTTGAGCTCGACGAGTGCAATCAGTTACTCGTCACAAATCCATTTTCAGACGATAGCTCCACGGTTTCGTCAAATGACAATCATGGTACCCTCGTCACCCTGACACTCAACTCCTCGTCCGACCACCATCCTCTTCGTAGCCGGTCCGTTTCGCTGGCGCGTCGCCGTAATACGCCGAGCATACCGTCCGTAACCGTGATTGGCACTGAAGGCGAGACGCAACCTAGGCTGACGAGCCTGCTGAGCTCGGACGGATTGTCCGCCGAAGTAGCCGCCCAGGAAGACCGGACTGCCGACAGCGAGGCACCTCGCGGTGGCAGCGATATCATCATGCACCCTGTTTGTCCATTCCATCACGGGACCTTCATATAGCTCATTTTTATATTCAATCACAGGTCGGTCCCAGTGACTCTCTTGCTGGCGTTGCACTCCGCTATGGCATTTCTATCGCTGCTCTTCGTCGTGCCAACCAATTATGGCCATCTGACCCGATCCATCTCCGTACCGAGCTCATAATTCCTCGCGGGGACACTCTTCGCGCCAGGCATAAGCCTATCCACAGTGCGAATATGGACACAACTTTGCGATCCACTGTCGAACCAACACCTGGTTTGTCTCCCGATCTCCTCGCATCCTCCTTCGTTTCCGCACGGAATATGATCATTTCTGTGCTTCCGGCACGTATATCTGTGGAATCATTAAGCTCGAAGGCAAGCGCAAGCGAAGACCATGAATTGGATGACTTTCAAAAAGCTCGGGCACACAAGATATCAGCCACCGAGATTCCTTCCGCTGAAGAAGGGTACGAACTCTCCATTCTGGCCGCTCCACACGCACAATATAAGCGGCCTAGCATTCCACCGTCGTGGCAGGTTCCGTCCTCACCCACCAATAAACATCGGGACGATAATCACAAACCCTCCGTCGGTGACTTGCATTCGCGGTGTATCTCTTCGTCACCCACTGCCTCAATAGAGCAGCTGTCTCGTGCGCAGCCTTTTGCTGTTCTCCCAGTGCGCACCTCGCAGCTAGAGCCGGAACCTGCCATGGAATTGCCCGTCCGGCGTCCCCGCATTTAACGATCATCACATTTGGATGGACGGTGCACAACATCAAAATCTAATGCCCTCGAGCAGATCATGATACGCGTTACGGGTCTTTCATCTACCACTGCCACACCATCAATGGTAGTTCGCACTTTCATGAGGATGATTTTGTTGGTGTCGGAATGTTCGTTTAGTTGATATCCTCGAAGTGGTTCAATATCTCTTCCTTCGGGCCTCAGGCTCGCCTGATGTTTATCTCATCGGTAGTGGCTACGCTTGCTGGGACGTCTAACATTGAGGGATGTAGAGGTTCGAGGTTGCCCGGTAATCCTATGGTTAGAAACAGTTTTCGAGATATAGATATTTGTGATTCGATTAGTCGAAGTACTCTGTAATTATTTGCTCATTGTAATACCACCCCTTGCGACTTGTTTTTTTATCGCTAGTAGGCTGTTGCATATACAATCTACAACTGTCTTGAACCTCAATTCCACATCAAATAACAGGTTCGCTATTGGTTGTCGATGTTCACGGAATCCTCTGCTTGATCAAGAAAGGAGTTCTTCGCTCAGATAATAGACAAACTAGTGACTCAACACTGGTCCATTCTCGAAACTTTTCCGCTGCGTTCTGAGAACTCGCTCTCACGGACACGCCCGCAGGCCTATAAAAACAAAAGGTATGTACGCCTGTATCTATGGTTGATAATGTGTAGATTCCTCCGCACAACACAGACGTGATCAATGCTGCTGGCTAACCTTGCCAGGAACGACTTTGGTTTGCCTGTCGATTATCCCGGGTTTTGTGTGGGTACGCTGGTGGTGTTCTGGAGGCCTTTCAGCGCAGACAGTTTGGGTAAATCGTTCATCCAATCTCGCTGAAGCACGCACGCGTGGTTCATGTGACCCTCGGCTACTCAGAGTCTCATCAATGGGCCTCCGCCCCGGGGCGTCATGTTGGTGCCACGGCACTCCATCTGACTATTTCAGGAATCAGGATGGACATTGAGAACAAACGGTATGACAGGTCGCAGTTTGATTCACACAAAATACGCTTATCGTCCTCGCTCTCTTACGCACGTACACAACACTCCCGACTACGTCGACATGGACAAGGTAGGACATTCCCGCTTAAGGGGTACTGCCCTCGTTGCCGCGATCACCTCCGTCTGTAGTTTCGGATTCTGGCTCTTTGGCTATGATCAAGGAGTTATGTCTGGTGTTGTGATCTCTCAGCCGTGGCTCACGCAGATGGGCAATCCGAGCACCGTCATGATTGGTACAATCACGTCTCTTTACGATATCGGTGCCATCATTGGTGCCATCGCAGCTGCAAGCAGTTCTGAGCGCCTGGGTCGAAAACAAACACTTATTCTTGGGGCAACTATCCTCATCATAGGTTCGGTGCTCATGGGCTCAGCATTCGAACGGATCCAGATGATGGTGGCGCGTGTCATCACTGGTATTGGTAAGGTTCTCTTTTGCATTCCGGGACAGTCGACTGAACGTCTTTCTCCAGGGATTGGCTACATTACATCGGGTAAGCGTCAAGTCCAAATTCGCGTCTAGCCCAGGCTGCTCACCATACCTGCCTTATCAGTGACTCCTGTCTACCAGAGCGAGATAACGTTGCCAGAGCACCGTGGTTGGCTAGTTTGCTGTCAACTGACGAGTATGCTCGGCGGGCTCTTGCTTGCATATTGGATAAACTACGGTTTTTATTTCCACAGTAACTCAGCACAGTGGCGCTTCCCCCTTCTTTTCCAGTGCGTCTTCGCCATCTATGTCATCGCCGTCACGCTCTGGCTTCCCGAAACCCCGCGCTGGCTCATGCAGCACGACCCTACGCCCGATCGGGGCACCACTGTCCTTGCAAGGTTGCGAGGTGTTTCGTCCGATCATCCTGTGGTTCAGCGTGAGCGGGCGGAAATCCTGGACGCAATTGCCCTCGAGGCGAAGGAGGCAGGCTCTTGGTCGGACCTTTTTAAAGACCACGGCATTCGGGGAAACAAGCGGTTCTATCTTGCGCTCGGTATCCAGTTTATGCAGCAGATGACAGGTACGTCCGTGTAACAACATGCAATCGCGCGGCGCACAACGTTTTTCCCTTAGGCATTAACATCATTACATACTATGCGCCAACGTTGTTCCAGCAGAGTCTAGGAATGTCACAAGAACGGTCTCTTTTCGTCGGTGGTTTCCTCCAAGTGTGGTATATCATCGCATCCTTTGTTACCGTAAGTATACGGACATCCATATTCGTATCTCTTTGGCATCTAACCGCAATGTACTGCATGTAGTGGTACACTATTGATCGTGTCGGACGTCGAAAGCTCTGGATCTCGATGGCATACGGACAGTGTCTCGTGCTCGTATTAGAAGCTATTTGCGTCAGGCTGAACTCACCTCGGGCAAGCATTGGCGCTGTATTCTTGATCTTTGTCTATGAAGCGTGTTTTACTTGGGGTCGGTCATCATACTTTTTGTTTGTGTCTATTTCCGATGCGTTCACGTAGGTTGGATGGCGACCGTCTGGATTTACCCGCCGGAGATCCTGCCTCTCAAGCTTCGTGCCAAGGGTGCCGCACTTGCGGCCGCTGCGGATTTCCTGGGAAACTTTGTGGTTCGTTTTCATAATTCCCTTTATGAACGACAGAACGATGCTGATCCAAATGCATGTATTGCAGGTCGTCCAGATCACACCGCCCGCGTTACGCAACATTGGATACAAGACGTACATCATCTTCGCAGTCTTCAACTTCGTCAATGCATATATTGTCTGGGCGTTCTATCCCGAGACGGCAGGACTTACGCTCGAGTCGGTCGACGATTTGTTCCGGCGAGATGAAAAGCCTGCTGGTTCGCGAAAGTTCGGGTTGCAATGGTCGATCGTCGGGAAGGCAGCAACCACTGTAGAGAGGGTTAAGAGGGACCGTGTTGCTGGTCTCGAGGGTGCGGTACAGTCAGGTATGAACCGGGAAAAGCAATCCGTCAATAGCGTAGAAGTGGTTGAGCCGAAGGGCTGACGAGTCTGCACAAGTAGAACTTAAAGACAGTGCACGCACTCCCCACACGCCACTCTTACTCCCAGTCTGTCTTGCTCCCAGAACCATATTATAGGACACTTCACAAGCATCCTCGCCCCCTCATGACCAGTTACATGGATGATACAACTCACACCAAGGACGTTGGTCCTAAGTCTGTTATCGTGAAAGGAGGGAGCCTGAGGCGCAACCACGCCGACACTCTGCTTTTCCCCTGGTGGAGAATCTCGATGTCGACAGGCTTTTCAGCAACAAACCTAGCAGAAGCCCTTGCCCTACCATCCCGACCTTTCATGAGGCCACATTTGTGATACTTGCATGTAAATATGTAGGTCGAGTCCTTGTACTTGGAGCGGAGCCAGGGTTGGGGAATAAAGCACAGTGTGTCTAATCAGTATTCCGGGCATTAGGTTGACTGACTATCGTGACTGACTAGTACTGACTGACGTGACTTGCTGGTATGACTGACCGCGACTGACTTTCCTGTTATGGCAGTCAATCAGTCGTAGCCACACTGCGCACTTTTGTTCTGCTCGTTACAACCGCCTTGCCAGCGTGTCACGCAGGCGACGCAATCTGGCAAGGGAAATGAAAAAGTCCATCAATGACCTCGACGGCCCCATAATCAAGGAGATAAAACCCACCGCCCAGGATGTCGATGGTCTGTCCCGCCGCTTCCTGCCCCTTTGCCAGCTTGACTCCCCTCCCTACAGCGGGTGCGCTGCTGTCTGCCGAGCAGATAGCTGCCCTACCGCTCGAGGTCCATTCTCTCCCTCCCATCAAGCAACACGCCGCTCACTCGTTTCTCTCAGGAACGCAAACAGGCGGCATCACTCAAAACACAGGGTAATTCCTGCTACCAGGTTCGCAAGTTCGAGCAGGCCATCGACCTCTACACACAAGCCACCCAGGTCTCGCCACGACCAGAACCTGTGTTTTACAGTAATCGAGCAGCATGTCTGTCTCACCCTCCAAACCGTGCTAGATTCTCAGAATTCTTGGTACCAAAAGCTCCCGCAAAGTCCATCCCGTCGTGAACCAGGGCTCTCGTTGGAAGCCTGCTATCGTAGATCTTGCTTGACAACTATTCGTGACAGTCGCATGTCACGTGGTTTGTGCCGCTTCGCGTACTTTGCGGGTTCCACAACACTCTCGACGACGTTCTCCTCGCAATCGTGATGGCCCCACGACGATCTTCTCGCACACGCACCTCGGACGCGCAACCTACCTCAACCGGCTCGAGTTCAACACCCTCCGATGCCACCACCGGCAAGCGGAAGCGCAGCCAGTCGGTCACAGCGGCCGAGGCGGACGCCAAGACGGAAAATGTGGTTAAGTCAACGTCAAGGTCCAAGCCTGCATCATCGTCCTCGCGTACACGTGCCAAGCCTGCTTCCACCGTTTCAACATCAAGGGGACGCGCGAGTGTTGGCCCAGAGCAGACGAGGGCAAGAGGCACAGGAACACTGACGGGGGTTCCTGAGATAGAGGAGAGCTCGGATGTGGATGTGGAGGGGAGGTCAAGGGGGCAAAGGCCCGATTGCAGAGTTGATCCATAACTCGGCTCGCTACTCCCATCTCGACGAGTGCAGCGTCGAAGTGCACTTTCGAGAAATCCTTGACTTGGTGCGGGATTTTCCTTTAGATTTTCGTTCTGTATTTCCTCACGCGCTCGATAGCCTGGTCCCAACGCATACAAGGTGGTACCAAACTCCCAACTGGTTGTGGCGCGGATAGCATATAAGAATAACTCGAGCAAATATATGATCAACGGACGCGCCAGCAACTACACGGAGGTGCAGACGCTCCTCAAAGGGCGGGGGATCGATCTTGACCATAAGCGGTTCCTCATCTTGCAGGTAGCTACACGCGATTGTATCTCCTGTTCGCAGCTGACTTTGCATATCTAACCCCCAGGGCGAAGTCGAGTCGATTGCGCAGATGAAGCCTAAAGCGCAGAATGGGCACGAAGATGGGTTGCTCGAGTACCTCGAAGACATCATTGGCACATCCTCGTACAAAACTCCGATTGAAGAAGCACTTGCGCGGGTTGAGACACTCACCGACCAGCGCGGCGAAAAGCTGAAGACAGAGTAATTATGGAAAGGTGTATTCAGGGTTGTACGAGTTCGAGGGGCACGTCGTTCCGTGAGTAGAGCATTTTTTCGTTGGTGTGCGAGTGTGGGTGTTGATATCGGTACGTTGCAGTTATATGGTCGTCGTCAAGGTCGGCAAGCCCACGGAGCGGTCCAAACCTGGGAATCGTGGCAAACGAGACAGTCAGATTCTGCTCATGCACTATCTCAACCATGTGCACTTTGATGCGCCCATGTCCCCTTTGGCATTTCACCAGATGCGGAACGTGATCGGGCTCGACCTAACGTTCTACGAGTACATCTTTACGGTCGATGCGGATACGGTTCTGACCTTATTCTGGATGTGGTAAACCGAGACTGACGGGCACCAAAGACAGTCACACCTGAGTCGCTCAACCGTTTAGTCGCGTCGGCTGCGGTGGGCGAGGCAGAGGGAGAAAGGGCTCGTCATTGCCAGAAGGCCCTGCCTGTCCAGGCCCTTTGTCTCCAGCACCAAAGACTTGTTCATCATCCTATTTAACTTTTCAAACCCTGACAAAAAAAAGTAGAATTCAATAGATTACTTACTGTTAAAGCTATCCTTGCACGCTTATGCGGCCGTACTAAGAAGCCATCACTCCCATCTGAAAAGCTTGGGGAGCGAGAGGAGCGTGCATTGTCAGTGTAACCTGGACTATTTCTCTTCTGTCGTTCTTGTTCCAGCCTTTCAGCGAGCAATCGAGCGGGAACAGGATCTCTTGCAGCTCGAATTCGCTGCTTCTCCTCCTGTGTGCTGGCTTGGGTAAGATGCCGATACCATGTAGCCTTGGAGGGGTTGTACAAAGCCGTATTTCGTACATGTACATGTCCAGAGCGGGTCCTCTGCAATATCCTGGGCGGTGGATGTGTTCGGCATGAGAGGAGTAGCTGAGGGAGGAAAGTTAGCACGAGTAGATAAGTGGGTTTCCATCCGAGATCGTTACCTGCACAGCTGCAAGTGTGGCTGCTTGTTGGACGCTGCTAGCGTGCAACAAAGAGACACAATGTGCAGCATGCGCTTACCCTAGCACAGTCTGTTGGGCTCAGAGTGACGAGGTTCTGGTTGATCGTAACACAAATAAACATATTTGACATGCTTGGGTGACTACGCATACACAGACACAAATAAACCGATCTCGTCATTGCAAGTTTTCACAGGGGTTGCTCGTTGAACCTCCGAGCCAACCTGGCTGACCCGGCGACTCCCACAACCGTATGCCCACGAAAATGCCTCTCAGGCCCGACGCGATCTTACCTCGCTGGCACAAAATGCTCGGCCTCCAGCGCCAAATTCCCGCGTGCTGGCACCGCGCCCGCCTGCGGGAAGAACTCCGCGAGCGCTGCCTTGCCACAACGCCCCTCGCCAGGGTCAGCGAAACATCCGATGTCCTCTTCACCATCAGCCGGGCGGCGCACGACGGCTTTCCCGTCTGCAAGAGACCCCCTTTTGCCCCCTTCCACAACGGATTGGCCTACGTATATATGCTCGCCAAATACACGTCGCGCTGGGGTTTTTACCGGATGGCTGCGCTACTGTGCGGGGCGCCGGATGCCGCTGCGGTCAGGGAGGTGGTGAATCCTGCTAAGGACGGCAAGCTAGATGAGGTGGCTGTCAGGCATGGGATTAATCTGGCGGCATTTAGGAGGGTGGGAAGGACGCTGAGGTGCGTGTGGCCGCTTTTGCCATAGGCCCAGACATGCAGGTGATATGGCGGGCCTCCGGCAGAAGGCTGCCACCAGCAACAGTAGAAATCATGTATCAAACCATGGTACTACCACGATAAATGTGATGCATCAATGGGCTGGAGTCAGATGCGGATCCACACTGTCTATAACTGATACATCAATATTATATCACTATCCGCTCCTCGGGCAGCCAACTGACTGAGAGCGATGTATCAGTAGTATATCACTTACTAGCACGCTCGTACGTCCACTCCTGGGGCAGCCAACTAGTAAGAGTGATATATCAATATACTAATAGTATATTGCTGGATGTATTGGTTTTCGCAAAAAGTAGTACTACTCTACTATACAACAATCAGGAAAAAGGTGTCACCCACCGGGAGGTCATGTCGCCAGTGGACGAGACGTGGCAGGCATGACAGACAAGCCCTTAAAACCTAAATCACGGATACCGCACCGATCCAAACCCACCTTTTCTGGAGAAATCACAGCATTCGTCAGACTAGTGACGTCTTGGGGACGCACGCGGGCTGCGGCTGTGATTGGACTTTTTTGCTTCGCGTGAGCGAGAGGATCGACACCTCCGAGGGTGGATGTTGCAGGATCTACGATGGTGAAGTGAGGGTGTAGATCAGCCTCAACCGGATACTGGTTGACGGGGGCGGTCGAACCTACCTCCCATAGGCCGTTGCCGCCCATTGACGATTTTCCCTTGTTGGACGAGCGGTGGTGAAAAAATGGAAAGGACGGCTAGTGAGGACACAGCTGCAGCAGTGGATCCGATGGGCGAAGCCTCGAAGCAGCCAGGCGTGAGGTGAAAAGCTGAGGAGAGGCGGCAGATAACGGGTAGGTGGTGAGGTGGACCCCGAGGGACCAGTCAGCGGGTGCACTGACTCTTTTCTGAGAGGCGGAGGCTACGCGTCTCATCGAAGCCAGAAACGAGCAGGACGGGGGCTGGGAAACCGTGCGATCGTCCGACTCGGAGGTACATACCAGTATAACTTGAACTGCGATTCGTCATACCCAGGATTCCCACGGAACAACAAGTTACTTAGTTTGGAAATAGGGGTTAGGGAACCGAACAAAGCGAGCGAAGCGAGCTTTGTGAGGGGGGTGGTGTTGGATGAGGGGGGGCCAGATAGGTTATAGGCGATGAGAGCTCCCTCCCATCGACTCCTATTTCGTCCGTAGACTCATCAGACCTCTGGCTGACAATTATAGTGCGCAGGACGAGCTTACCCTGTATATATAGGGACAGCTCCGGGGCGCGGACCGATTAGTATTCACGCGGGAGAAGCAATGTGACACACCTAAGCGGGGAACGCCTTCCCGGCGGGGTGCCTTGACGGAACGAGAATAGACTTCGGGCCGACAAACCTAAAATTAACCTTCGGGCCGGGGGGCCGGTGGGGTCTTCTTTCGGGCCGATCAAAAGCCGTGAGAATTTTCTCATGTCAAACCGTGTGACAGCCGGTGGTACGGGCCGGTCACGTGACTTCGGTAATTGCCTAGAGTCAGTCTAGATTGCTTACTAATATTTTCCCACCCCTTGCCGGGGGGCGCTTCCCAGGTTAGAGGGAGGAATAGCGTCGTGTTAGCCGGTAGTGCTGTAATTAACCCTGTTAGGGTTAGGCTATACACAATGGGTATTAGTGTGGCAAATCAGGCTATAGCACTGACTACTCGCGTTAGAGTTAGTTGGGGTAGGCGTGCCAGGGGCATGCATCGGATGTCGGATTGACTTGAATATCGATCA
>JBBPRS010000074.1:0-78029 GCA_038093155.1 Boletus huronensis | reverse complement strand
CACACTCTATCACTGCACGAGCAAACGAATAGCATGAGGTCTTGAGTAACAAGTAGGTGGGCATGCGTTTGTGGATTGCGGCGATGAGTATGGAGATCTCGGTAAGGGATCGAGCCTGATCAGCTCGCCATGTAAGTCGATTGACACAGTGATCTCGAATGTCAACTGCGTCACGGTGGCCAAGGATGGAAACAGTGTCGTCTGTGGTGCCGTGAATGCCAAGTCGGGCAAGAAAGCAACCGAACATCAAACATCGAACGAGACGCCGAGGAGGGACAATAAGGAGAACATCACCGAGCTACTCGCGGACCGGTCGCCCTGCCTGTTCCTCTTTCGACCCCGGACGTGGCTATGCCTGCAACTCCTCACGCGCACACCCCGACAGCTGCGGCGGATACGCATCAGAATACACGCAAACGTCGTCGGAACCGCCGGTGCTGCTGACGCATTTACATACGGAGATTGTGGTGGTGGCGGTAAGGGTGTACTTGGGTTAGGATGATGCGGCGACGCAGAGCCCCTCGGATTCAAAGCGGGGACGCCGAGTGGGAGTGCGGGTATGATGCTACACTTGACGGGTGAGAGGTGCTGCTGTTGGTATTATGGCATTTTGGGTCAGATCCCTTGACAGGCGGCGGCCGATACTCGTGTATGCCTAATGTATCAGCCAGTGTGGGTGGTGGAAGTAAGATGGCCTCAAACGGTTGCGATTGCATCTGCGATGGTGGTGGAGGTGGCGGGTGCGTATAAGGAGTGGTCATGGTGTCGTCGACAAACCGTCATTTGGCGCATTGCGATCACGATCCTCTGGGAGGGCAGGAATGACGGCCGCATGCCTACCGCCTAAAGGTCTGTGTCACCGTGTCATGATTAGGAAATGAGATGCGTGCAAAAGCGAAACGGGCCACAAAGAGTTGACGGTCACGAGAGAGAACAAACGCTCAATGGATCCCTCGGCCTTGGGCCATACAACCGAAACGGGACCACGTCTCATTTACCCAGCAAAAAAGCGAACGCGACATGTTGCCAGACGTAATCGCGTAACCGGTCGGAGTTGGGAAGTTTTTGGAGGAGTTTGATAGTGTTCTGTCCGAGCCCGAAAAAGTCAGGTCCGGAGACAGAGTTGAAGTGTTGCTGATTATGGATCGCGTTCGCCTGTCTCACGATCGATGACCATGCTCCTATTGCCGTCCCAGCAATCATCGGCCGATCAGGAACATCTGACGCCACTATCTGGAACTTGGGCCCATCTCCTCCATCGAGGATGGAACCGATTCGGTAGACGGTTTCACGGTGGTTTCAGACGCAAACGAGCCTTTATTTGGAACGAGGAGAGGCGGCGTGCCGGTCTCGACGGGGTGCTGTGGGACGGAGCCAAAGTATGGGCTGGGAAGGAAGCGGTGGAACGACGGGTTCCTTGCCCTTGGCCTTTGCGCGGGGTCGCTTGGTCTGTCGACGGGCTTGGCGGGCTTCGTTCCCGACTTGTTCGCGGTGCTCAGGCTCGTCGTCTGCGCGCTTGCGAGCCAGCGGGCCAAGATACCGAGAGCTGAGTAGGGGAGCGTGGTCCTCTGCCTCGTCTTCTGCCATGACCTGACGGAGGTTTTTGACAAAGACTGCACGTGCGCGAGCAGAGAGAAGGGAGCACACAAATGCGCTGGATGGTGAGAAGGGCGGGGCGGGTATGGTGGGCTCCGAACGGGTCTCGAGTTCGTGTATGCGTTGCAGGATGAGGCTGAATACGCACTGAGCGAAACGCAAGCATGAGATCGCACCCCCAAACTCGAAGCGTGTCCAGACAAGACGCGCTATAGGGAGGGCGAGAGCAACAGTGGTGAGCGCTTGAGCCTCAATCTGGCACATGAATGCCTCCAACGCCAATAAGTCGCACTGACTTGCTCATCGATGGCCTTGTATCGCCTTGATGAACGGAAAGAAAGACTCGTCGTATGACATCGTCCCCGCCAGCGCCACGCCGCCGACATCCGCGCGCACCGACGACCGTACAGATCCTGCCTGATGACTTTGATGCCGTGACCCACGATTACGAAACGGCAGTGGGGACGGAGATATTCCCGTACGATGGCGCGGGTGTATGGAGAATGGGCTGAGAGGCACGAGGTTCATCATCGACAGGCTGCGATGCCCGCCGATTTCGGGAAGAGGTCACCAGACGTCTCCAGGAGGTCGGGGTCGATGAACAAGGCAACTTGCTTGATGCGACCATTTGGCGGGATGGCTGTGAGACAGCATCGACCTCCTAGGGAGGGAGGACGAGAGGGTAAGGTGACAATGTGGCGAGAACAAGTCGCACGGAACAAGCTGTTCGACGAAATCGTGAGAGGACGTACACCGTCGATCAAGGAACGGTCAAAGCCAGGGAAGTGGAAGTGAGTCGATGGCCATGTTGATACGCTGAACAGCGATCGAGAATCGATATCTCAACGTCTACAATCGTATAGATCAGAGAGGGTGTATACCCCCACGGAACTGAACACGCCCTACAGATAACCGCAGAGACCAGTCCAAAAGCTCTTGGCTCGTCAAAGACAGTTCGATTCGATTCGATATGTGCATTCTGAGACGTCGGACTGTGTGATCGAACTACCGCCAACACCCGAACAAACATCCACAAGCATCGCTGATTATCGTCTATCCCTAGGCTCTTTTTTTGTTATCCCTACCACTACGATGGGAATTAGTGCAGTATGAATTCTCCGGGGATGCGAGGTGACGTTTCCGTTGCTCTTTCAGCCCCCGTCGATGCGCGTTTTGCAGAGTTTCCATCCCCTCGTGGGGTCTGCCCCGACTCTGTAGGACGTCACGGCACTGGCCCTGTCGTCGTCGTCTGGAATGACGCGCTCTGTGTGCGGACTGGACGACGGGAGCAGGGTCAGAGCGTAGGGGGGCGATAACGAACCAGCGCAAACGAGTGGTTTTCGAAATATCGAAATGTTTTGCGCAGCCTCTGTGGGGACTCCGTGCCCGTAGCGAGGATCGTGCTGGGCTTTTTGATGGGGTAGTATGTGAGGCGGACATTTTTTTTTCATTAGGCTCGGGTGCGATTGTCGATATCCAGAGTTACAATTTCAGCACGTATGGATCAATCGATCACCAACCGACTGTAGCTTTATCGGTCGTGCTTCTCATCTTTGTCCCGGCGTGATTCAGACGATATCATTGCAGCTCCTTCGTCGTGGTTGATCGAATCCGTGTGGTTCAGTTTACTCCCAAGATGAGCTGGCTCCCTGGGTATGGAGGAGAGGGGGTCGAGGAACGATCACTTGCTGACGCTGACGCGAAACATTGATCCAGTGAACCGAAAGTCATACATCGGTGGATTTTACAAACATCGCAGCCGTGCAGGGAAAAGATAGGATATCCTGTAATGTAAAGAGCTATAAAAGGGTCGGCGTACGCTGGATGGACGGGGTTGGTTATCGCGTTGTCGGTGGGACACTGTACGAAACGGTCCTGGTTCAAGGATAGTTACCTGCCAAGACATCATGATGATGTGTGCAAGTGGGACATTGATGATGGTTTAGGATAGAGTACGAGTGGTTTACCTTCATGTTCCAGTCAGGGTGAAGCTCTTAAGCCTTCGCTGAGAACTTCGAGGGCTACCCATCTCCAAGTCAGTTTCTTCAATGACCTTCCACGAGGTTACGACAGCATACCGAATTTCCTGCAGATGCCCATCAGCATCCATGATCCGACGTCGTCAAGTAATCACTCACCTCGCACAATAGTACCCGGTGCCAGCCGACGATCAGATGCCAGACAAGGATGATGCTTGAAGCAGTCGTCGTACCCCGATCGGCTGATTTACTTCACGGAAGAACAAAAATTCACTTCAAAGACGCCTCGCGCAACGTTGTCGGTTGTGCCCCCACCTCCGCTAGACTAAACCCGGCACTGTTGACGACCACGTCGACGCGACCAAACTTTTCCCGACTCACAGGAAATCCAGCAGTCACCTCGGTAAGTCTCGTGTCGTCGAGCCGAAGGACCAGAAGTCTCTCGGGATATATTGCCGCCAACTCGGAATGAATCTCGGGTTTGCATGGCGTCACGACGCCTTTATCGCCCTTTTGCCAGGCGTGCTCAGTGATACAAAGACCACACCGGAAGAACAACCTGAGTAAGGTAAGCACAGGATACTTTCATCCGATAACAAAGCACTCACCGAACCCGACATCGTGGAGGACTGAGAGGGCAATAAGGAAAGGGATGTTTCGGTTGATGTAGAGTGTCAAGCACAGTCGTACTTCCATACCAGTCCATAGGTTCCGGGGGTCCAGAAGCAAGCAACCGAATAACGTCACGACAGCTGAGCCGCCCAAGAATGACTTCCATCCTTCGACTTTGGTTGGAGCCCTCAAGAAACGTCTTGGACCTTGCCAGTACATCTTTGTACATTCAGGTTGCAGTGACGAGCGTGGGAGGCAACTTCAAACTTCAAACGAGACATATTCAACTTGGTTGTCACATTATTTTTTTCAAGTTCAATCATACAATCATCTCCAACATCTCAGAATGCACATATCGAATCGAATCGAACTGTCTTGGACGAACCAAGAGCTTTTGAACCGGTCTTATCTGCCTTGACGCGTCTCACTGAGCGACGTTCGCCTTAGTGAACAGTCTCGGCCAGCTTTGACTCAACCAGTATACTCACCTGCCAGTGCACCGAATCGTTCACTTAGAATTCCTGGAGTTTATCCACCAAGATCGCCCACTCTAGCAATGTCACACCCTGCTTCAGCATCTCCTCCTTCATCTCTCTGTCTCGCGTCTCTTCCCTCAGCCTAGCAAGTGCTCGAAGATGCTCCTGGCGCCGGATCCCAAGGTTGGACAGTACTGGTGCGATATGCTGTAGCGAAGGCTCGCAAGACGCGAGGACGCCCTCAATGGACGAAGTCGACGAGGACCGACTTCTCGCCGCCGCAGGCGAACTTGTCGAGTGTTTCATTTTCATTTTCAGGTTCCGCGGAGGCGAGCTGCTGCTTGTACTTCTGTTGTGTTGGAGTTCTTGTCCCGTGAAACCGTTCCTGCGAGGAGGCGAGTACTTCATACTTTGCCCCGTGAGGGCGTTGATCTCGGCCAGTGTATATATCCTCTCAGATCGGGTTGGGCTCGGGTCTCGAGCACGTTTTTCATGTTTGAGGGTTATCTCTGCGATTTTCTGTGGTTTGAGCGCGCAGGGCGTGTTCAGTTCCATGGGGGTATACACCCTCTCTGATCTATACGATTGCGAGATACTCGATTGGCTCCTCCGAAGCGTTGCCTGTAGATATCGATTCTCGATCACTGTTCAGCGTATCAACATCGACATCGACTCACTTCCACTTCCCTAGCTTTGACCGTTCCTTGATCTACGGTGTACGTCCTCTCACGGTTTCGTCGAACAGTGTCGTTTGTCCCCGCCACCGATTCCCCAAATTCACTCGACCCGACGTCGTTCCGTGCGACTTGTTCTCGCCAGGTACTCACCTTACCCTCTCGTCCTCCCTCCCTAGGAGGTTGACACTGTCTCGCAGCCGTCCCGCCACGGGCCCGAATGGTCGTATCCAGCAAGTTACCTTGTTCGTCGACCCCGACCTCCTGGAGACGTCTGGTGACCTCTTCCATGTACTTCCCGAAATCGGCAGGCATCGCAGCCTGTCGATGATGAACCTCGTGCCTCTCGGCCCATTCCCCATACACCCTGCTATACCTCGGCTGGCCCACTCCGTCCTGATCCTCTTGACCTTTGATGCTCTTCACATCCGTCACGCCATCGTACGGGAATGTCTCCGTCGCCACTGCCGTTTCGTAATCGTGGGTCACGGCATCAAAGTCATCAGGCAGGATCTGTACGGTCGTCGGTGCGCGCGGATGTCGGCGGGGTGGCGCTGGCACGGGGACGATATCATACGACGAGTCTTTGGTTCCGTTCACCGAGGCGATACCAGTTTATCGATGGGTAAGATCAGGAGATCAGTGCGATGGCATTGGAGGCATCTATCGAGGCTCACCACTATTGCTCCTGCCCTCCCTATAGCGCATCTTTCTTGCACACGCTGTGCGATCTGATCTTACGAGACGGGCAGAAGAAAGGAGGGTTGAGCGTCCGAGGGCCGTCGACGGGCAAGGACGTGTCGAGGTCGTCTCCCTCCGCTCGGTTTTTGGGATGCGTGGAGAAACGTGAACAACGACCGGCCTGGCTGTAAACCTCACCTCGAGGTGCAAGTCCTTTGTGATAGGAAATGCCCACAACACGAGGCTGCCAGGCTTTTTAGATAATCTGTGCCACTCCATCTGTCACCCGCTGGCAAAAATGTGTTTTACACGTGTATGTGTAAGATGAGGGGTGCGGTATCACCTGGACGCAGCTTTCGGATCGGTGCGGCCATGGATCGGACAAGACGCGTTATTTGATTCCGGTCCTTCGAGGAATGTTGGAGCCATGTGCAGAGGTAGGGTACATATGACACTTGGTGCTTTCACAGATTCTTATACCGAGTTGCTTCCGAGATTCAGAATGAGTCAACTCAAGATGTATCTAAGCGACGTCACGCCCCTAGATCCTTCGACGGAGCGCCGATCACGCCGTCCTACCGAGACAACCGACAAGGAGATGTTCTTCCTTTTTTTTTCTGTTGGCCCCACGCGCGAGGAAACGGTCTCGTCGTATGCTGTACCGATTTGACGTCCAAAATTCAACAGAGCCTACGAAATCAGTCTCCTTCCCGCTATGAGCACTAGGACGTACTCTCGTGCGCGAGGTTGGACGCATCCAATGGCCGCACAACCTAAGACGCCAACGTCATACGATGTGGAACACTTTGAGCATGATTCTCGTGTGACTGTCGACGTCCAGTTTGCAGAAGCTCCGAACTCGAAGCTTTCATTATGACCCCCCACCTCCCCTGCTTTGCGGGCCATCGGACCACCGAACGCATATGTCGTCAACGCATTAGATGTAGGCGGATGCAGCTGCCAGTACTGGCCATTCATTCATTAATAACTCCGTATCAGCACTGTAAAGCCGTCGCAGCCTGTAGATTTACGGAGAGCCGAAGAAGTGTTTCGGGTGTCCGCCAGCCCGGTAACTATTGTACGCTTTTCTCAGTGTCGTATCTTTCGTCGGTTTCAATCTTTTCATTACTCTCTGCCATGTTATATGACTCGTTAGCGTGAACACGCCTGACCGTCATACGAGCTCATTTTGGGGTTTGTATTGCTTATCGAATCCCAACCTTGGGGTGCATATGGCCAGGACAGGAATCCATGCCAGCTAGTTTCGGCGTGGTATTGGTGAGTACCCGAGAGGGTCCCGGCAGCTCAGCTGGTCTGCGGGATCATACCTCATCATAGGTCAGTAAGGTCACTGATGTGGCCCTGATTGATAAAAAGCCTCCCTTTCCCCACCTTCTATGCCACTGGCAACCGTTCATTGGGTTGCGCCCAGCACACACCCCATGGTCACTCCTCAGGATTACACCTTTATGGTCACTGCTTTAGCCAACTTGAACTCCCTTTGATGGGCGCCGCCCCTTTACCTGTCCCTGGGTGTACTGTACACGATCCTATAGCTAATCCTCGGAGAGGGGCGCCTGACGGGCGCAGAAAACAGGACTGACAGACTGGGTTGTCCTCTCCTAGAACACAAACTAACCTCTAGGGTCGTGCTTAGACTGGCAACCAAATCCATCTATGAAGCTTTGGTGGAGACGTGAGTTTCCATATTATATTCATCTGCGAGTTTTCGTCGTTGATTTAATCCTTTGCCAACAAAAGTTTTGGTGTTTGGCGAGTCGGCCGGAGGTACGATAACTATGTACCGCCTTGGAACAAACCCAAGATATACATATACTTCGATGAATTCACTTTTCTTTCCATTCTTGTGCATTCTGATGCTACATGTCCCTGACTCTCGCAACATACCTTGGCTATGCATCCAATACTTCGACTGTGCTTTCTAACACAGATGCTTCGTGCGGTCAGGACATGCTGGGGGCCTGACGCTAGCGTCTTATAACCTCGGGATTTCCTGGTACATTATTGTCGACGGGGACTACTACGCCCTCGATGACATCACAAGCAGCATCTCGAAGACGGTGTGTCCGCATACGTCCAGCCGCTCCCACGTTACGTTAGACAAACCCAGGTCGCCAAGATCTTGAACGAGACGACGCCGGAATGTCCGGTGCAGTGTTGACACTCGCACAATTGTTGATGGATCGAGGTCCATTTCGTCCGTCGACGTACCTCGCAGCGCTAGAATCGAACCCGACCAACCCAGCCTTGTCGTCTTTGCCATCGGCCTCGGTTCCCCGTTGACCCCGGACCCAAATACGTGTCGTGGTCGTGTCTGTCACGCCTCCGATCTCTATTGGGTGTTTGGAACGGCGGAGACGGACGGGCTGTATCAACCGTTGACGGGAGAACAAATCGGGGTGATGCGGGAGGTGATGACGCGGTGGACGGAGATGGCGTGGAGTGGGAGTCCGAATTATGTAGGGACAGAGGCGGTCTAGGAGGGGTATAGAGGGAGTAACGAGGGGGTAGTGAACGTGACGGACAGTGTAAGTAAGGTATGGATATCATGTCGCGCAGTGTAATTTCATTGCGAACGAGCTGGGTTTGGCGTATGGATATGGGACGTACTAGCTGGAACCGAACGCCCTCGGTCCAATGGATTGGATGAGTTCGATGATCGATTGTCCTTGCCAAAATGACCACTAAACATCTTAAAGGCGAAGGTACTTCTTCCACCAAGTCAACAAGGGCGGTGTATATTGTAATAATACGCCGAGGCCCATACGACACTGAACTTCATTGACCGCGATCGGATCGGGGGACCTGAAGTGGCATTTATGTAGGCGATTCGACCGATCAGCTATAATGACGATCATATCACGTGTTTCCACAAAATGGCGGGCGAATTTGCAGGGGACATATGACCCATTTTAGCCAAAAACAGCGATCCACAGAGTTATTCAGGAAGCTATCCGCGATTCGACAAGCATTCTCTCTACTTCAGGCTATTCCCGGCGCCCTCCGACCGACACTCAATCCACAAAGACAGTATTGCTAAAAGCAAGCTGCGAAGAAGAGTGACTGGAGGGACCGCGACAAGGGAAGCAACATCAGCGATCGCGCGTTTGGAAACCACTAAGAGTGACAAAAAAGCAAACATTACGTACTCGACCTCGGTTGCGAGAAACTGATATTGACTGGTAAGTGATGTCAATCAATACGCTCATCAAATATCTGCGAAGGGGGTACACACCTTCCTGGATATTGGACTGAAGGAACATTGGCGGGGAAGGGCGCAGCGACGGGCACATTGTGGGCGATGAAATACATATCAGACGTCGTTGCGCCCAACAAGACGAGGTCGACATTGGTAGGGTCTCCGGAGGAAGTAGTAAAGTAGAGGTAAGTAGTCTGACCAATCAGAGCAACTGGGGGTGTTGTGATTGTCAACGCAGAGACAAAGGTAAGGCAGAGGGCAAGAGCACTGAATGTGGACGTCGGTCAATGTGACGACAAGAGGCGAGACGCAAAGCATAAAGAAATATACCTGAGCTTGGCGAACATGTCGGATGATGAATGGGAGATGTGTAGACGGTGGAGGAAACAAAGTGGACTGCTGGGTGGAGGAGGGACTCGGCTCGTTTATATCCAAGAGAGTAATAAAGACATTTTTTATTCGTTCCCCTTTCGGGACACGGGCCATCCCAAATCTCAAAGTGATAAATATTTGCGAAGGCCGGACATACATTGTTAAAATTAAACGGAGTTGAGGAAGAAGTTGGTGGTACGTACTATATTGATACCAATGATGACGACGTCCAATCCTTATGTTGTTCCAGGTTTTTCGCAAGTTGTGCGGTAGCGAGGTGTTCGCATATGCAATTCCGCTGGCATCTACTGATCTGAGAATGGTCAGAACAAGCAAGCGACCAGTGGCATCCCAATCTCGGTAAAACAATTTATAAAGTTACACCACCTGCATCATGCCGGCCGGCCCGTTTCATTTTCTTTGCTCGTGCGGCTTTCAGGTGCTCACAATTGCGATGGCGGTCCATGAGATTGATGAACGTAGACAGTCGGATCAACGTTGTTCGTACCCATACGTAATGAATCGCAGTCCCCACCGGCAGCCGAATAGTCAACCGAACAAGACAGCCTGAGCAGTGTGGCCTGGCTGTCTGGGCGGAGATGAACCATCATGGGGTGAATCTAAGATATACGAACCACTACCTTGATGCTTACATATATCCAGAATAAGCTTGATCGAGCCATCGTTTGTTTCCATGTGCGACGGGTATGTAGTCGATTGTATTCTCTGAACGCCCGACATAGCACCGAGTCGCCTAATTTCCTCAGTGTCACATGTCAGACAAGGACATCAACCCTAAGTAGTGAGTCAGCGAGTGGCCCCGAAAGGGGTCGCCCGACCAAGTTTTTTTACTCGAGCATAGATCTGCCCAGCTTGCTCTCAGGCTACTGGGGTCGTGTTTTGAATGAGATGAACTGGACAGGTGCAAGCCCGGAATTCCGTTAGCTGCGGCTGGGGGTGAGTTGGGACAATTGGCGGCCTACATTCAAGTTGCGGTTGGTTACGGACAATGATACTGACCAGTTCATGTCAGTACATACACCACTGTCACGTCTTGTCTGACCTTTGAACTTCCTGGACTAGCTCCTGGTACAGTGCTGGCGAATGGCGTTCACCTTCATACCCATGTGATGCTGAAGAGGTACGTCTCAAAGGATAGGGTATTTTTTGTCGGGTTTGGTTAGCTGCATGTCATTGCGTACCATGACTCAAAAGCTGACCAGACAAATTGTTCAATACCGACGAGCTTCGCGACGGTGTTGAATCAACGATCGTCCGCATAATCACGTGAGCTCGACGGAGGAAAACTCTTGACAGTTTGAGTTGTGCTCTTAGACGCATGGAATTGGAACGAGTATCAACTCCTTGGTGCCCAATGCCTATGGAAGACCAACAAGTGTACGGATGCACGCAGCGCCACACAGGACGGTCGAGAAATAGCCTATCATGGCCACTCTGAACCGATGCGAGGTGGTGATGGTCACTGTTTTTCCTTTGATACAATTTTTGATCAACCTGAAGGCTTCCGTAGTGGAAAGTGCCACAGAAGAAATAGGTGCAGGTACCTGTGCCTCCTCGGGAATTCGCGCATGGTGGCTCAGCAACAACTACGAACTCATACAGTCCTTCAAGCGTACACGGACCCGAATGCGACACCAACGAGTCGACGCGTCTTGGCTGTCTCACTGGTAAGCTTCCTTCTGGTCATGTGGACAATGGTCACTTGACAGATGTTTTGGATGCAAGGTTGATGATCTCGACCTCACATTGACACAATCGAACAGCATCTCGGTGAAACCCCGTTTGCTGCAGGACTGTCTTCTATTATGTTCTGAAGATACTGAGGAACTGGCTTCAACTAGAAGATCTATATGATATAACGCTCACGAGTGGGTCTTTGGTGAGTTTTGGCGCTGCCAACATGTTTGAAACTGTCTGTTCGACCGTCTCTGGACTTGTTTTCGTCATCTCGCAAGCGTGTAGTCTTTCACTTATCCTCCTCTCCGTTGTGTCTAGTGTCTCGTCGTTTCGATCTCTTTTTAGTGTGCGTTTCGCTGTCTTCCACCACCTAATAAAGTCAATATATGGACTGTGGTCCGATTCTGCTGGCTCAGCTTCAAGCTTGTGGCTTCACAGCTACTTCTCAAAAACGCAACCGCGACCCGCCTCATTTTCAGGCAGCCTCGTCTCTCTAGGATGTCCCAAACGAGACTTGCAAATGTGCCAAGGACATTTTTGCGTTCCACTTGTTCGTCACATCCCGCCCATAAGCGGGAAATCAACTAGCTCTACCCAATTTCCTGACATCACGTGTATCTGTAAAATTGGACTGAAATACACTGGTAGGTAATCTCAGTACCGCACAACACAGAGCAAGACGCCGTTACCAAGCATGGATGGGCGATCTATGCTGACGATGTACAATCTATGGTGCTTGTTCAGGCTGTGGTGGGCCCCGCCCTCGTTGACGGGGTGGGGTCATTGCCTTGACGGGTCCCTTTGGACGCTTTCCGGGCGGTTTGGATGGTCCAGGCAAGTTCTTTGTCGTCCCGTCGTCCTGATTCTCGTGCTGACTCCGGTCTTCAGCCAGCAGTTTCAGCGCAACTCGCGGCAAGTCGCGTCCGACATCGCTCGTCGCGTCGTCCACCCCCCCTCCTCTGTGTCCCTTGTCATCATCCTGACGCTTCTCATCGCGAAAACTGGCTCATCTAGGGCTGTCCTCGGTGAATTCTGCTGGCTCGTCGACACTGTCTGAAATTTCCCACACGTCTTCTAACGCGTTCCGCAGCATCTTCTCCTTTCTCCCTGACGTCCTCGACACCGTCATAGCCCCTTCTGCCACCGTCTCTGTCTCGTCCGACGTCACAGTTCGCGCCTTCATTCCACCCTTCCTCGAGCATGACGCTTTGAAGTTCGTTCCGTCGTCGTGCAGCCTTATTGGGTAGCTTAGGTCGGTCCATCAGTGCGATTGGGTCATTTGGGACGTCACAAGCCCGACTTGTTGCGAGTCGCCACTGGCGCTGTTCGTTCGAGCATGTACTGACCCCAACGCGACGCTATGCGAGTCAACGTCTCTTGAGAAATCTCATTGGTAAGCTTCCTCTTGGTTGTATTGCCTGTATGGACATTGGTCACACTTGAAAGATATTCGGATGCGCGTACTCATCGACCCCATCATTGGTCGTCTGGACAGGACACAGCAAACAACAGCATTCGAGGCACCGTTCGGAGCTAGATTACGAGCGTATGTAAATGGTCTACCGATACCTGATGCTCTCACACGAGTGGGAGTATGATGAACGTCGAGAACATCTCGGTCTACGAACCAGAAACACTCTCCGGCGAACACCAACCCGTCCGTTTTCTTGGCTCTCGGCCGGTGGACGTGGAGTGATACTACAAGGCCTCGACAAGGTGCGCCAGAAGCTCTATGATTTGGCTTCAACGCGTCAAACCACGCTCGCGGAAGACATTGCATACTCGCTGCTTGGCGTCTTCAATGTTGCTATCGCAGTCATATATGGCGAGGAGGTCGATTTCCGACAGGTTCGGATAACGTCACGATTTCCCGCTTGGACCAGCTGCCTATCGATCGACCTCACGATCTACAAGATTACGACCGACTCGTACCGCCACGCGCCCCTCAAGCCTTCGAATTAGATGAGATAGACGACATGGTCACGGTCCTGCGTTCATCCTTGCACCTGAATGGACCTCGCTCGCTTTCCCAGCCGACCGATCACGTCGATCGTCTCAGTCAGCCATTCGTCGCACGTAGAGTAATAGGGACGGTTTGTTCGCGAAGAGGTTTTTCACTGAGATGGTACGGGACCGACAACAAGCGAGGCTCTGATGCGAACATGGGGCCCGTGATAGATCAGTGGCTGTGCTTAAGCTTCGTCCAAGGCCGGCTAAAAGAGCGTCAGATGATGGAATACTGCACATACTTAGCCATACCAATTCCAATCGTAGTGGTGGGAACAATAGAGAGAGCGATAGACAATAATGAAAAAAAAAAACCAGAACACCTAGAACAAGAAATTAAAACAGTATGTAAAACCTCACCCAGACAAGGGGAAACAAAAAATTGGAAGCAGCGACACCACGACAACATGGAAACAACGACCAGACGAGGCCAAGGTACCTAAATCAACGGGTCATCGAATAGCGTACAAAGCGACCGAACGTCGAACGTCGAACGAGACGCCAGGGAGGGACAAGGAGAAATCGTCAATCTACTCGCGAACCAACCGCCCCGCCGGTTCCTCTCTCGACCCCGGACGTGACTGCGCCTGCGACTCCTCACGCCCCGACAGTTGCTGCGGATACGCATTCAGAATACTTGCAAACGTCGCCGGAACCATCGATGCTGCTGACGCATTTACATACGGAGATTGTGGTGGTGGCGGTAATGGTGTACTTGGGTTAGGATGATGCGGCGACGTAGAGCCCCTCGGATTCAAATTTGGCGGGGACGCCGAGTGGGAGTGCGGGTGTGATGTTGCGTTTGACGGGTGAGAGATGCTGCTGTTGGTATTGCTACTATTCTGGCGTTTTGGGTCAGGTCCCTTGACAGGCGGCGGCCGATACTCGTGTATGTTCAACGTATCAGCCGGTGTGGGTGGTGGGAGTAGGATGGTCGCAAACGATTGCGATTGCATATGCAATGGTGGTGGTGGTGGTGGTGGGGGGTGCGTATAAGGAATGGTATCGTCGACGAAACCGTCGTTGGGTGTATTGGGATCATGATCCTCTGGGAGGGCAGGAATGACGGCCGCGTGCCTACCGCCTAAAGGTCTGTGTCACATCGTGTCATGATTAGGAAATGAGATGCGTGCAAAGGAGAAACGGGCCACAAAGAGTTGACGGTCACGAGAGAGAACAAACGCTCAACGGATCCCTCGGCCTTGGGCCATACAACCAAAACGGCACCACGTCTCATTTACCCAGCAAAAAAAACGAACACGACTCACCCTCCCTCCACAAAGTGTTGCCAGACGTAATCGCGCAACCGATCGGCGTTGGGAAGTTCTTGGATGAGGTGTTTGATGGTGTTCTGTCCGAGCCCGAAAAAGTCGGGTCCGGAGACAGAGTTGGAGTGTTGCCGATTACGGATCGCGTTCGCCTGTTTCACGATCGATGACCATGCACCTGTTGCCGTCCCAGCAATCATCGGCCGATCAGGAACATCTGACGCCACTATCTGGAACTTGGGCCCATCTCCTCCATCAAGAATGGAACAGTGATATACGGCATCGGTGTTGGGGTCCACCGTCGAATGGTAGCGTCTGGATCATAGGGTCAGACATGCGTGCGTCAGTGACAGCAAGACCGGCTCACCTAGTGACTTCATATCCGACAGGAAATATGTATCGCTCAGTGTGGAAGTGTTCTCGCATGCAAACCTCGCCGAGATTGATGACGGTCATGATGCCCACATTGAGTGGCAAAAGAGGACGGCCCTTCTTATCGCGCGGCACCGTCGGGATGCTGAAGCTCTTGGATGTGACTGTATGCGCTTTGAGCCGTTTCGGTTTCGCATGCCGTTGGATGTCTGATGGCCGGGATGCGGATGTGGCAGGTGACCCAGCAAGCAAAGGCGATTGTCCGGGGAGTGGTGGGGAGTTGGCGGGAGGAGGAGGAGCAGAAACCGGAGGCTGTCCACCGTTTGCAGTGTACGGGCCCGACTGATAAGGATGTTCCTCTGGGGGTGTCAGGACGGGCGACAAGGGCGATGGCGGAGGATGGTTGACTGAGGAACCCGCATCCGATTCGGTAGACGGTTTCACAGGCGGTTTCAGACGCAAACGAGCCCCCTTATTTGAAACGAGGAGAGGTGGCGTGCCGGTCTCGATGGGGTGTTGTGGGACGGGAGCCAAGGTGAGTATGGGCTGGGAAGGCAGCGGCGGAACGACGGGTTCCTTGCCCTTGGCCGTTGCGCGGGGTCGCTTGGTCTGTCGACGGGCCTGGCGGGCCTCGTCCTCGACTTGTTCGCGGTGCTCGTCGTCTGCGCGCTTGCGAGCCAGCGGGCCGAGATACCGAGAGCTGAGTAGGGGATCGACGTTGTGGTCCTCTCCCTCGTCTTCCGCCATTGCCTGGCGCAGATTGCTGACAAAGACTGCACGGGCGCGGGCAGAGAGGAGGGAGCGCGGAAATGCACTGGATGGCGGGAAGGGCAGGGCGGGTGTGGTGGGCTCCGAACGGGTCTCGAGTTCGTGTATGCGTTGGAGGATGACGCTGAATGGACACTGAGCGAAAACGCAAGCGCGATCGGAGACGTTGGGACGTACTCTCTTTCCTCTCGGAGTTTGACGTTGCGCTCGCCAGAGAGCCTGAGTTCGGCCGCTGTCTCCTGGTGTTTCTGATGGCGTGGTCGTTGAGCGTCGCCGAAGAGCGACGAGTTAGCGTTCGACGCACCTCTTCGAGCTCAAAGTATCGTCTTTTGAGTTTTCTGTACTTTTCGAGGACGTCTTGGTTATCTTTAGCCGGCGGGGGTGCTGATAGCTGGGTGGAGGGGGGGAGCGGGAGAGGAGGGGGACCCATGACGACGTCTCTGTCCTGCGGTGGGCCCATTGTTGTTGATGTTGAACGACGGCGGGGACGTGAGAGAAGTTGCTGGCTGACGCGCAGGGCCCCAACCAAGTTCAAACACGACTACACAGCCAATCGCGACGAGCACTCGGCTATGTCGTCGACATTGTCAGCCATCGCTCGCTATGATGGTACACGCCAAACACTCTCGATGCGACTCGACGACGACGAGATACGACTCTTTCTTTCCGTTTTCTTTCCGCCTTTCCTGCAGGCCCAGCACCACCCAAAACGCGACGAATCTGCCACTTGCTCATCAATTTTTCACATTCCAAAAACACCCGATCCCGGCTCGCTATTTCCATTTATGGGAGCCTTCCACTCGTACGAGACCTCGTTCGTCGGAGAACAGCGTTCGACCATGTCATATGGACGCCCCTATTGAGGAACTATACAGAGAGCGACGAAACCTGCCCTTGTTAGCCTACTCATCATACTAGTGGCCGAACGGCATCCAGACGCACGCCTGGGTCGGTCACTTCCGAGATGGACACATCAACTCGAGCATATACATGAATCCATACGCTGCTCCATTTCGGCCTCAAGATGTGACGAACGCACCAGGAAGACGGCAGTAGGTCCACGTGATCATCATGCGTCGGGTCGTCGCTTCACAGTTTCAAACAGGACTTCCGAAATCGACGACGCATGAGGAAATTCTGGCGCAGTGACACTGAACGATCAGTGCTGGTAATCATCGGATGTGCTAGCCAGCTGATTCAGACGCTCGTATGGTCCATACAGTAGCCGCCACTTCCCCAGTGCTCGTTGGGTATGCACCCTTGCGTATATTTGCATCGGCCCCCCCGAATGTAACGTCATCTCGACATGACTACGAGAAAATCTCGACCCTCTTTCGATTTTTTCCCCCTTGCTGGGACTATTGGAATTCGACCACGGCTCCGTTCATTCCCAACGATGGCCATGGAAGCTGTCACACCCTCCCCTCTCTGAGACGGACGAACTCGAACCTCGTTCCGTCACGCGTCCTAGGACCTTTTCCCAGGGGCGTATACGCCGCTACATGGCTTTTCAGAACCAAGAGCAATGATTATTTCAACTCGAGCGCGTATCTCCGTCCGTGCCTTCCCCTCTACAGATCCGCGGCGCGGCAATAAGGATCTCGCATACATACCTGCGTTCACGCTAACTCCCACCCCAACTTTGTATGTTCCTACGTATCCGAATCACCGAGTCAGTCCCGGCCATCTCCCCAAATTCAGCCTATCGCAAGTTCGCGGTTCGCATGGACATCGTAATGAAACTCACGAGTCACTGACGAGTCTCCCCTTGATGCGGCTGACGACCCGAGGGCCGAGGACCGAGTTTCTGAATAACGGCACGGACAATCTCCCCTCCTGCCCCCCACCTCTCACCCCTGCAGGGCCATCGCAGGCCACTGCCACTTTCCTAGTCGAGGGTCGCGGGAGACGTGATGGAACGATGGGATTACCCACACCCACGCTCACACTCTGGCGACCCTCCGTGGCGCTGAACTGATGCAACATTCAGCTGGGTCAAAGGAAAGAAAAGAAAAGACTGACATTCAGACGAGTCCAGAGTTCCACGCGTCGACGTTCAGCAGCCCCGTTTCCTCCGAGCGACGAAGTCCAAGTCCGACTTGTCACCATTTCATTTCGCACAAGCACGTCGAGTGCTTGGCGGAATCGACGCCCATGACCTCAGGTTCCGGGCTGAATGTCACCGCTCGGACTTTTTTTAAATATAATGTTATTCATTGTCTCCCGTCGCTCTTTGGAGGGAAATCGTGATAGGACAAGCGGCAATACTTGGCAGTACATACACTGGTCGGACGTTGATCTCCCCCTGAAAACCCCTTCCCTCCGTTCGGTCCGCGGGGGGCGTCTTATGACACAAAGCCCGGGCTCTGTTCCGTATTTTCTCGAGGATCGATGGACGATCATAACTGGCGAACGTGTCAGTTCTCTGTCCGGCGCATGACAGACAAGCGTGGGCGGGCGGCAGCTTCGTCTCTCCACATCCACGTTCCACGTTTACTCTTACTTTTTTACTCTTACTTTTTGCGGGGACGACTTGCTTGTCAAGTGATATTGGCAGTACAGTACGCGCCCTGTCCCAGTTCTAAATAGAGAACGGGAACGCCCCATTGTCAGGGGGGAGTGGATCTTGACGCCACACCACGAACGCCCCTTGGTCGTAACACGGAGTCTTGAGGCTTTTATCGCCGGTGAGTACGCTGCCCGATTACGGACATTAAAACGTTGTGTACTTTACAGTAGATTCAAATAAAGAAAGAAAGAAAGAAAGTAAAGGAAAGGAAAAAACGTCGTATCGGGACCTTATCGCGCCTGGACCCTGGGAGAAGTACCCACTAAAAAAAAGTCATTCAAAACCGACCACAATAACATTCACACCGATCGAGAAGGGGTCGACCAGTTTGACGTGGTCAAGGACATGAGAGGCAATCTCGATCGAACAAGCGGTTTTTTTTTTCCCTTCGGGCGTAATTTTCATTGTTTTTTTCCCCTTCTTTCAATTACCGCCGAAAAAGTACCGCGAGGGAATCTGACGGAAGATGAGGTACCTCTCTACGTCACCCCCCTCGCGCGCGCATCTCCGGGATGTCATAGGCTTGGCTACGAGACGCACATTGTCGACATTGTGCCCTTGATGGTGCACTTTTTTTTTCTTTTCTTTGGCAAACAACCATCGCTATTGTAGCATGCGACTTTGTTTTTCTCTTATGGTACAACAAGTTACGGTACTTTCGTTCGATGATACAGAGACGCAGAAAAAGATTGTCAGCGGAGAAGAGCAGAACGGGTATAGCATGTCAGACAAGCAAACAAAAAACCACCGTGGGTGGAGAACGTCACCGCGGTGACGTCGTACGGAGGATGACCAAAATCCCGTCAGAGTGGCCCGAGAAAATGGCATCGACCAAGATCCCTTGGTCAGACAACGTCGTCGTGTTACTTGAGGGCACAGGTGACGCGTGTATTCGCGAACGTGTGGACAACGCATTGGCAGCTGAGAGTCGGCCTTGACTCCTCGACGTCAATGCCGTCAAGTCACGACGGCGACTCGGAGGAGGAACTTCAGCTGTCCTGTCGGTCCTGAGTGGGAAAGAAAAAGGCCAAACGTAAGGAAGAAGACCCATTGGATAATTTTTTAAAAAATGAAAAGAAGAAGAGAGGCGACCCTACCTAGAATCTCTACCTTTCGGAAGTAGCAAGAATTTCCCATATCCAAATCCACCGTCGCTCGGCTGACCACGTTCATTGACACCCCATGCCTTGATCACGTCAATCCAGCTGCGGACTATCTTATCGCTCCGAGGGGCCACAAAGTCGAAAAAGCTGCGCCCCATCACGGTCATGGTGGATAGAAGATGGTCGTTGGAGCAATATTGAACGGGACAGTGTATTGAAAATCGGTCGAGGATAAGTGCCGAACGTGATGATTGTGAAGGGAGAGGTTTGAATGTGAGAATCGGAGGCGGCGTGGGTTTAGGTTGGTCCCCGTCTGCAGTGGGATCTTCGAGGATGTCCGTGAGACCTGGTATGAGCGGGAGAGGACTGGGAGGCATGGGCGACGGATCACCCCAGCGCTGTTTTCGATGGTGAGCGCTGCGATGAACAGGGGAAGATCCGAGTGAGAACCTACACGAAATTCGAAGTCCGTTGCGGTGGGGGTTACGACGACGACTTCTTGCGCTGTCGACGCATTTTGGAAAGCCTTGGGACCTGGTACTGCGAGGGAGATGCTCCCGACGAGCACGTTATGGACCACAGTACGTGACTGGGGGGACGATCAACAACGCATGACTACACGAGAAACGCGAGCGACTGACGACGGCACAAAGGAGATAACCCTTGAATGGGTCCTTGTGTTTGAGACGAAGATAGGCGATCACTGCGGCCTTGTCTTGGCGGATAGTTTCGCTGTGATCGTCAAGAGACGATGAGAAGGAGAGGACGACGATGCGATGCCCACACGCACTAGTGAAGCATTCTGACGGCAGGGAATTCCTCGGGGTGTACGAGCTCGACGGCAGGACGGCCGATGACATCGCGAGGTTCGTAACCTGTACAGGAAAGAGATGAACGTTGCAGAAAGGGCAGGGACACGGCGCAGAGGACGAACCCAAGAGCTCGCTGAGAGACTCTGTGACAAAGAGCCAGCGAACCTGTGCGGGTGGGTGGGTGGGTGGGTGAGCACATGGACGAGAGAGAGAGCGACGCACGTCTTCTGAAAAGTCCACAATGGCAACTTCTCGAGTGCATCAGCAGCGAGATTGTGCTGGGGAGAGGGGAAGAACATACTGCATGAGACGCGGGGAGTGGTGCCAGTGGAATCCATGTAGAGTCCACGACTGGAAGCAAGGTGGTGGAGAAGGGCGACAAAGGGCGCTGGGGGAGGATGGGACGATGGTGCACTTTTATCGAGAGCCACGAGGTTCCGAGCACGAATTAATAGGCCCGAAGCGACGAACATAACAACATCACGACGGGTGCGGTTTGCTACACGATACGAGAGACAGGAAAAGGCAGTCACGTCGCACCTGCCATCGGACGAGACGGGCCTGCGCCACGGGTCGCTGGCGAGCTGCAACGCGGACGTTCGGCGGTGAGAACGGGTTAATTAAAGGTGGACGATTCGCGAGATCTTCGCATCGACGGGCGACACAGCTCAATCTCTGCCTCGTTTTAGCCACTCACGATCTCCACGATGTGGTCAAACGCCCGCGACGTCGCTCCCGGCGACCTCGTCATCGTCTGGCAGGTGCGCTCGGCCGCAGAAAAAGTTCCACGTCGTCCCTCAATCGCTCCACAGACCAGAGAGCTCGTACAACCGCTCCTCGTCACCCCAGGAAAGGACCTCAACAGCCGCTTTGGCTACTACAGGCACAACGATCTCATCGGCGTTCCCTATGGCTCAAAGGTCGGCTCGCGCAACGGCAAGGGCTTCATCCACGTCCTCCGCCCCACCCCAGAGCTCTGGACGATGGCGCTGCCCCACCGCACCCAGATCCTCTATCTCGCCGATATCGCATTCATCACCTCCTGGCTCGACGTCCGACGCGGCAGCCGCGTCGTCGAAGCAGGTGCCCATCTCGATCCCACATCGTCCTTTTTCTTCGCGTACCTTTTCTTCCACCACCCGTCGCGGCATTCTCCGTATCAGCGTCCTTGCGCCCGCCCTCGATAACGAGATTCGCATGGACCCAAGTCTATATTTCAATCATCCCCTCCCCTTTTCCCTCTTCCCTTTCCCTCGACTTGGCTGTGTCCTTCTTTTTCTTTGACATGATCCGGATACACGCGGCCCACGTTGCTCATAATCGTCCCATCTTCCTCAGGTACCGGCTCAGCTTCCTTTTCGCACTCCGTCGCCAGAACCATCGGGACCTCCGGCCATCTCTATTCCTACGAGTTTCACGAAGCCCGTGCCAGTAAGGCGAGGTGCGTCTTCTGTCTCCCCTTCCCTGGAACCCCCACACTCACCCCATCGTTCTCTCCATCTCGTTTCCTCCCCTTGGTGTGACCGTGTCGGTTCTTTTCAGAGAAGAGTTTGTCCGTCATGGGATGGAAGACATCGTCACGCTCACGCATCGAAACGTATGCAAAGACGGCTTTACGGTCGAGAACCTCGTCGATTCGGGTACGTTCCTCCCTCTTTCGCTCCTCCACATCGTCATACCGTCCAGTCCCATCACTCACGCGTTCCCCTCTTCGTTCTCCATTTCATCCAGTATTCCTCGACCTCCCTGCACCCTGGGATGCCATCGAGCACGCGAAAAAAGCATTGCGGGTACGTACCCCCATCAGAGTCCCCCCACGCCAAACAGAATCCTGAGACGTCAGATTACGATGGATTTGGTGGTCGACCGCCTCTTCTTTCTTTCTGTTTACCCACTTTTGTTTGTGTTTGCTCTAGAAAGACTGTCCGACGCGGATATGTTGCTTCAGTCCGTGCATGGAACAAGTCTTGCGTACCGTCAGCGCACTCAACGACGCTGGCTTCACGGGTAGGTCATCCCTCCACGATCGTACCATCATTCCGTCCTCAACGTACCACTATATTCTACCATGCACACCTCCCACCCCCACCGGATGCCACGATGTTTTTTTCCTCCCGACCTCCGATAAAGACATCACCATGTACGAAACCCTCCTCCGTCCGCACGAAGTCCATTCGCTCCCACCACCCCGTCCGCTCAGCCAGGTCGTCGACAAGCTGAAACGGATGGAACGCTATCGGGAGGAGAAGCGGCAGCGTCAGATCGCTGGCGCTGTGAAGCGGAAACGGGGGGACGACGACGATGACGACGACGACGAAGTGACGGTGACAGCGATGGCGATGGAGGTGAGCGTAGGAACAGGGACGGGGACCGAGACGGGGACGGGGACGGGGATGGACGGAGGGACGGACAAGAGAGCGAGAGTAGAGACGACGTCGACCGCGACCGCGCTCGCCCTTGATCTCGAGGGGGAAGAGTCGAGGCGTGAGATCGTGCCCGCCGCACCGACACCAGAGGACGGGACGATGGGCGCGGGCGCCGCGGTTGCGGGGCCGAGTCAAGTGCAAGTACCTGCGAAGCTCCATTATTCAAAAGTGTCCCCGGACGTACGGGGACACACCTCCTACCTGACCTTTGCACGTCTCGTCCCCTTCCCCCAACCCAATCCATCCATCCAGGAAGAACGGCCTTCAATTGTGCCTACACACGATTAGGAGATCGTATACAAAACGAGAGTATCTAGGATAATACAGTATAGATAAACCAAAAAAAAAAAAAAGCCGATGGAAGCGTCTAGCCCGCGACAGTTCTTCTATACGTTTCTTCCTTGTCCAAGTCGCGCCGCACTCTTTTGGGGTCGTGGTCGAAGCACACGGCCCGATGCGGGATTAGAATCGGGGGTAGAGATAGGGGCAACAGCACCCGGGACGACGGGCGCCCCGAGTTGACGACGCTTCGAAGGGGTACTGTACGCCTCTTCCTCCCCATCGACATCAGAAGCACCTTCGCTCTCGCTCCGTCGTCGCGCCCTCTTCTTTGACGTCCGCGTCGTTCTCGTTCTCCTTCCCGGGTCTATTCCGTCCGTCCCCGGTCGTCTCTTTGCGGTACGACGTCTCGGTCCCTCACCTTCCCCTCTCGACGTCCCTTCTTCCAGAACACCCTCTCGTCCACCGTCGGATTCCACCATCGCGGGATCATCTTCCTTTTCCCTTTGTGATGGTGGCGTTATCTCCCTCTCCCCCTGTCGTCGTGCATACAACTCGGCGAGTTCACGCATCGTCTTTGGAACGCCTTTACGAGGCTGAGGCTGGAGATCCGCCACCTCGGCTTCCACTTCCATTTCCCTATCGGTCTCCTCATCCTCATTCGGGCCGGGCAATCGATCTTGAGAAATCGATGCTGCTACGACTTCCACCTCGTTCGATTGAGGACGAGCATGGGGACGAGCTCGATCGTCGTCCCCACCCAAGCATGCTGTGGACGTCGTTGCTACCGTCGCAGTGTCGTACCGGTGGACGTCGCGGGGGAGGTGGAAGGGCTCTACGACGTCATCTGCAGTGGTAAGGTATCCTCCCGGTTGCTGTGATAGCGGGAAGGAAAAAGAAAAGAAAGGAAAAAAATCATGAGCCCCACCCAGTTTGACCTAACCCGTCCAACGAACCTACCTCATGTTCCTCTGTGTCGGGCCACGATTCTCGTCGTTGCACTGGGTGTTGTGATGGTTGTTCGAGAGGCGCACCATGTTCGGCTGCTTCACCCGATGCGTACTGTTTCTGAAGTCGTTCCCGAATGCGAAGACCGTGTACGAATCGTATCCACCGTTTACACGCCAATTCTAGCCGCTTTACACGAGCTCTCTCTTCCGCATGTTGTTCCGCTTCTAGGCACGCCTAGATCACCGCCAAGAAAAGACCACATCAATCACGAACGGAAACAGGTACAGTAGAAATGGTCGGCAAGGAGGTAGCACAGGCACGTATGGGATATGAAGGTGTGATGCGAACCCGACAATGACACATACCTCCACGATCACGTTTTCGTTCTCGGCGGCGGCGACGATGCCTTGGATGACAGGCATCGCCCTTCGTTTTCTGAATTCAAATCCCGTCTGGGTCGATAAATGGAATCACAACACCCAAACGGATTTAAAAATTAAATCATGCGTGCGCGCGCGTTCGATCGGTGAAAAGTGTCACGTACCACCGCCTCTGCATAATTAAATCCAAGTTGCTTGGCTATTTTTGCAGCCCCCTTAACTACACCCCATGGGAAGTTGGCCCTCAAACTCTGCCGACAAACAAAGAATGAACGTACATGGGATATGTACCGCGCCTTGCGGCAACATGGACGGCACGTACAAGTCCATGTTACCGAAATCGTTCTTTGGTATTTTCCCCTACTCGAAAAAGGAATGGTTTCGTCAACCCCCCAAGAGAGGAGAGGTAAAGAAAAATAAAAGGAAGATAATAAAGTGGGAGCTTAGACGCACGTCTTTGATAGGTTCCGGCGTGTACACCTCCGTTTGCGAGAGTGAGTACATCCCTTGCATTGCTTCTTCATCACCGCCGACGTGCCCTTCTGCTTTAGCTCGTTCGAACGCGAGTTCCATCTCACGTTGTCGACTGATGGTCACCGCGCGTTGCTTGACCATTTTCATGGGTTGACAACCTTGACGTATTACGCGTCCCTGTCGCATCCAATTCTCCGCAGTCTTCAGGGAAATCACGGACGAACGTGGATATACAGGCTCCCCTCTGAACTTGCCAAGCTCCGTGGGAGGATCAATGACTTGGTCGCGCCTGAGATGACGAGTCAAGGCGTACCTAAGAAACGCGGCGCGATAAAGATAAGTCAGCTACACCCCGCGAAAACGATCGGAAAAGAAAAAAAAATGGAAACGCATGCACGCACAAGGGATGGTTCTTGAAGCCCGCGATCGTGGTCGGCATGCCTTCCGCCAATTGATGCGTGTGTAATTCATCATCCTCTAGGTCGTCCCTTTGCTGTGAACAAAGAGAAGACACGATCAGAACGCGTTCATCTCCGTTCCATCCACGGAGCTTGGGTTATACATACCAGGCGATAGGGTCTCGTGATGGATTGTACGAGGCTGGCCCACCATTCTTTACGGCCACCGGCGGGACCTCCACCGATAGCCTGGACTTTGGATATCTTGGCTGTATATTCGCGGGCATACCGCGCTGTGATATCGCGACCAAAACCATCTTCTTCAAGACCGATGACATAAAGCATTCGGTTGTCTTGCCTGATAGAGGTTTTGCTTGCTCCTGTGTTCTGAATACGACTCGGATCGAAAACGTGTCGTTTGTTGACAATACCGCGGATGGAATCCACGGGCAGCCAACGCGAGTCCGCACGGGAAAACACCTCCGTCCAAAAGACAGGTGGTGTGGTCGTCGGATTCGGCGATTCTGCGAACACAATTGACATAATCGCTTAGACAGAACGTGACGCGGCGATACGTTCCACACACTCAGTGATGTTGGCCATATGGCAGGTGATCCATTCCGGCTAGTAGATTGACTTTTTCGTTTGCGAAGTTTGATGACTGGGTTTGCTATCTCCTTGTCTTTTCCTGTAAATTCAAATGTAAGTACATATTGACGGCACGTTCTTTCGTGAAACAGTTCGGCAAACGTGATCTAGCCTAAATGTACCTTTGTACTTGAAAGGCGACGCGGCGATGTCCTCCATTTCATTTTGATCATCGGTCTCAAGGTCTTCGTGATCATCGGCGACTCTCTGTGGCGCCTTGCCCTTGCCTTTGGTGTCTTCTCTCTTTGGAGCTGGTTTCCCAACTCTCGATTTCCAAGGAACGCTCTGTAAGCTGACGACAAGCCTCGCGGGAATATCGAGTGCCCGACACAGGGCAGTGAAGAGCTGCGCGCTGGTGTCTCTACACCCACGCTGCATCAACACATGTTTCATGAGGGATTCAACGCTCCGGATGCGTTCATAACCGCGGTCGTCGGGCACCGACCCGTCGGGTTCGCTGGCCAGAGCAATCTCGTCCTCGACTTCCTCAAATATCCTACTCCTGATGTGCCCGGTGGAGGTGACAGAAAAGTAGGTCTCACACCACCAGGTGACAAGACGATCGACGGCGGCTTCAAATAGGCGACCACGTTTGTTCTGATCTGGGATACGCGACTTGTGTATCATTGCGAATCCGTTCTGGAGCGAGAGAGGGGTGATGGAGAGGAGCCGAGCCTAGTTTGATGAGTCAGCCATAATGAGGTATGAAATGGGATGGGAGAACGCTCACATGGAGCAAGGAGTCGTTGAGCCACTTGTTTCGCATCCAAGCATTGGCGAGGAGAGCGACGGTATGGATCTTGTGACTGGTCGTTCGGAGGACGCGTTGGGCGTGTAGGGCAGCGGCCGCCTTTTTCCTGTTCGTGTGCACGCCGGATCGGACGGGTACAGGAGCGAAAGAGGTAAGGAGAACTCACCTGGTGTCGTCTTTCTTGGGCCGTGCTTGGAGAGTGATTTCAATGTTTTGCCGTGGGGTAGGGGAGGAGAGCTCGAGCTCGAGGGGTATGTCGAACTGCTGCTGCTGTTCTGGGACATGGACCTCCTCCCAGTCGAGTTCGTCGTCACTGCTGTCGCCCGCAATTGAGACAGTCATGATGGCGTTGGTCGTCGTCTGAGACGGTGAGGACGACAATAACGACTCATTATGACCCCCGCGCGACTCACGGCTCCGCGTCAGTCACTCAGTCACACTCACATGACCTTGTGACATGTCCTGTATCGAGTCACGTCTATCATCGTACGCTATGGATCAATAACGAAGTTTTCAATCTAGTTCATGATTCCAATGCGATCAGAGACGGTTAGAGGTACCATAGAAGGTCTATGAAGATGACAGACCTTCGGCTATTTCTGTGCTAGTGGGCCCTCTTTTATGAACTGCCGCGTTTCTCGTCGTATTTAAAGAGCAGTCATGCATACCACATGCCTACCTGGTGGATCACGTCCAATCACACACCCCGTTCTATCCCGCTGGCAGCGCGTCCCGCAGTCTCGGTTTCGATCTCGTCCAAGCGCTTCAAATCACGTCGGAAGACAACACCGTCTTTGCGACACGCTGCAATTCAGAGGATGCCAAGAAGCTCCGTTCGCTCTCAGACTCGTCATCGTATAGAAAGGCTCCCCTTCTTCATCACCTAGCTAAACGTCACCGGCGAAGCCTCCGACTTCGTGGCGCAGAGAGAAATCGAGAGATTCCTGACTCACGCGGTCTCGACTGCCTGATCAACAACGCAGGCGTCGTCCGTATTCCCCATGTCAGATCCGAGTGATGAAACCTGCTGACGCACCATGTTTATTTTGTGTAGGCACCCAAGGACGACTTGCCGAGCACCATGGACACACGCACCGTGGAGACCAACATCGGCCCGGGGTCCGGCACTCATCACGCGGACGTTCGTCCCTCAAGCACGCCTGGGAGTATAGGGATGGATCCGAGTGTCAAGGGTCAGCACACGACGTACTACAGTATAAGTAAGATGGGGCCGAACATGCCGGTGAGCACCAGAACCGATCGACAGTTCGTAGGTCGGTGATAACGCATGGACATGGGTGGTGAGGATGCGGCTCTGGAAGTGATGGATGGTGTGGGCAAAGTGCTTCAAGTCGTGAAGGATGCAACGCCTGATACGGGGTAGACTAGTACTAAGCAAAGGCTTATCTTGATAGCCCTTTTAACTCCGCGTGCGACTCGGCTCCTCCACCCGGTCGTCTCCAGCTTAACATTTCACCCAGATCTAGCCCAGAAGTCGTCGCCAGGATGCGACCGTCGCCTCAAAACCTCCACGATGCCGAGTTTAACGTCAGTTCCAAGGCCGTATTCGGGGTTATCTCACTCATATGACCCCCCGCAGAAACTCATCAACGGCGCAGTCAAACATTCCATCCAAACATTTTCCAAACTCACCGGCTTTGCCAGAGACGACACATGCGCACCTACCCAATACCTCGACATCGTATCCATGATGTACGACCAGCTCGACGCGAACAAGATCCCGCACGGTACTGTCGGGCAGGACATCCCGATCGAAGACCTCGACATCGTATTCACTTCCTTGGTCGGCCTCGGTGTCACACTTCCCATGTGGCTCAGCCACAACGATATCTGGAAACAGCTCGCCAAGGGACTCTCCACCCATTGGCCCGACATCCGACGGTGGGTACTCTTCTTGTACCGAAACGTCGTCATCCGGGAAGCTCTCGACATGGACGTGCGGTACGCTTGCAAGACCGCCGTCCTAGAGTTCCTTGGGCTCGTCCGCGACAGACTCCTCGTATCCTGGTCAAAAATCATCCCCACCGATCGCGAGGTGATGAGGATGATCTGCGATCTCTGGTTCATCGAAACCCGGGACCCTCTATTCTCCAGCTGGTCCCCAAAGACAAACACCCAACGGGAATCCGCGGTCTTCAACTCGTGTTTCCTCATCGCGCATGAGACGGGCACCACCATCGATTGGGGAAATTTGCTCAGCCTGTTCCAAAGGGAACCGGAACTCATCGCAACCGTCTCACTCTGTCATCTCGACCATGAAATCTCGCATGAGAATAATTGGGATTTGAATTGTATCGCCTGGGACTTGCATATCATCACTATACTCGCCCTCCGGGAGAATATTTGCTTGGCACTCATGCGCCAAGGCGCGATCAAAGCTGCCTCTGAAATCCTTACCTTTGTCGTCGACCGCGAATGGGAAGGCGATGCGCGGGTACTCGCCGCGCGATGTATGGTCAATGCGATCGTACTACTCAGGACACGAATCGAGGACATGGATGCGCTCCCCTTTCTCTCACAGGCACTCCAACGTGGGCTCATTGCATCGCTACTCAAGTGCGAGTCCCTGTTGGCCTTTGCGGAACAGCCGCCGGCACATCGCCAGCCGGTCATGTTGCTCGATGTCCTTCCTGGGTATACGGTGTACCGTTCCATCCTGTATCCGGTTGCCCTTGCCGTCGACTTGGCGATAGCACAAAAGTTAGATGCAAAGCTTTTGAAAGGCGGGGAGCTCTACAAGGCCTGGATGAGGCTCAAAGACAAGGTCGACGAGCGGCGCAGGCTGGTGAGACGCGATGTTGCCAACGGACACATTCAAAGCTGCCAAAACGACAAGGTGAACAGCATTATTTCTTATTCAGGTACCGTAATACGCCGATTTGACACATCGAGGTCGTACGTAGTGTTCGAAAACGAGCCATATGGGCAGGTTCAAGCGATGTGGAGGCTGTCTTCATGCCTACTATTGCAGTCGGAAATGTCAGCGGTACGATTGGCAAAACGGAAAGCACAAGCAGTATTGTACGCGGATTCACCAGCGGTTCGTTCGGACGCGTACGTGGAGTCTTATTTCGACTATCGGCATGCATGCATGAGTGACCGATGACACGCAGGCGGACAAATGTCGACCGTGCAAAGCAAGGATCTCAAATTCTTGGACCAGGTCATCCTTGCCGAGTTGAAGAAACACCATGCGCGGCTCAACTCTCAATCTTCCAAACTCACCTTCGTCGAACTCAATTTCGTTGGCGGACAGGTCAACGTCGTCTTCGACGCCCGAGGGACGAACGCGAATCCGTTTGGGACCAAGTGCGGATGTGAGCTGTTTGCGAATGCGCGGTGGAAACGCATGGCAGAGGTGGTGAGGGAAGGAAAGAGACCGATGGTATTGGTGAGGGCGTTTATTCCCGGGGGGTTATCGAGGAAAATTGTGCTTCAGGCGATTCCGTTGAGTGCGGTGGTGGAGGGGGGGCAGGGTGAGCGACGAAAGAATCGGATGGTGGAACAGTATCAGTTTAATCTGATCTTTACATGTTGTGGGAGTGAAGGGAACGACCCAAAGGAGTTGAAGTAGTGCAGTTAGTTTCTTGGTTGCCTGTAGAGTAGTGTCGTACCATAGGGTCTTGGACGCTTCCATTGGTCAACGATCCTGATGCAGTATGAACGTTCATATATGAACCTTGAGCGTGACGGAGTGAAACTCGGTGCGCCATACCAATGGACAAGTAAGTGTTTCATGAAGCAAACATAATTCTGGGTGCTAGCATGAAGAGTACCACTCGACCTTGGTGGCATCGACCGACGTTGATCCAACCGTTGGAACATAAGGCTAGCTAAACTTGATGCTGTGTTCAAATAGCCTGTGTGTTCACAATTCTTTCCTCGTCGAAGGTTTATCTGTAAATGTAGCTGGAGGCTATTTAGCTCTTTACAGATGTTTCATCGAGATTGGGATGCAGTTACTCGATCATCCTAACTATTTTGCGTCAGTGAACATACTTTACACACCTATAATCATCTCTCGGCGCTTGCCCTCAGCCACGTACATCGTGACATCGCCAGACGCTAGTTCTTCTCCAATTTTGCTCTTTGTCGGGGTGTGGTTCCAGAAAGTGGGTTCGGCTTTGGGGTTGTGTCGTCAACGATCCCTCCACCCCGAAAATATAAAATGACCAGGTATCGAATCGCTGTTACCTATTGTACTTGGGTTTCCTGACGACCACCAGCCTTTGTCTTCTTGCTGGAGACACGGTAGGAGTCGGAATTCGGAGGGGTTCAGTGCGGGGCTGAATTCCCACGGTACCAGGCTTCCTTCATCCTGCTCTTTGCCGGCGAAGTTGACCTCGTCGTCGTCGCAACTTCTTGCTCGCTATGCACGACGACGACAACTTATTTTTTTCACGCACGCCGTTATTGATGACCTGCTGCGCTCGCTCGTTGCTTCCTCGAGGCGTCCTTTGTTCGCAATATTCCTAGCATCGTTACCATCCAAGGATCCAATATCCCAGACCTTCCTGAGCCTTCGGAGAACCCCGGTGCTGCTTCACCTTCTGGATTACCATCTCCCTCAGCAGCCAATTCAACCGGTGATAATAGTAGCGCAGAGTCTGGCAGTATCAGACAGCGTCCAGTCTCGTATTCAGCCTGATTCCGTGTATGTACTCGCAGTGTGCGAGCACAGACGCCGATGCATAAGATCGGTCGGAATGTACATTTACCAAAGGAACCCTGGTATCTGGATCTACGCGCGATGATATCCCTTGCGACGCAAGGAGTTATGATGATCTCGACCGAGTCACAGACCTGCAAGAAGCTTGGGGGACCCTCTGTGCTATCCACCGTCTCAGTCGCCATCATCGGTTCCAAGTCGCTCACCTAAATATTGGGGATCGAAGTCTGAATAATTTGCTACACGCCACATCCGTGGCAACACCCGATACGGGCTGTGACCCAGCGAGCTCTACACTTTCCTGCAGGAACATAATCAAATCGCTTCCCGCTAACATTGTGCACGGTGCACCGTGTTGCACCCATAAATCTAGCCCAGTTTGTTTGACTCTGAGCGGAGACTATGATGCGGCTTCGGGATCCGTGCCTAAGATGTTGCCCTAGTTCAATTGCGTTGTGTCGTCACCTCTCGCCCTCTCCCTCACCCCGAACTTGTTCACCTTCGTGTTCACTCGCACTCGCCCTCACCTCACCCTCACCCTCGTCTGACAACGACGACGACGAACGACTCGGACGCACCCTCACCTTCATGGGCCTCACCTCATCCTCAACCACACTGTCCCACAGCACACTCTCTGCAGGTGCTACCTGCGGGCACAGGTACGGGTCCCGATTCACAATACCATCATTTCATCCGAGTCAAATCAAATGTGACTTTGTTGTAATTGACTGTCAGTAATCTAGCCTGGAGTGTTGTTTACAAGGAAGATACGTAGACTGGTAACCAATCTGTCAAATGAGGCAAACCATCGCTGCACCAAGCAGCTGGTATTGATCGAAGCGAGAGTGGGTGAAATGAGACTGCGATGGACGGAATCATCAAGACGACCAACAACAGAGCGACTGTCTAGACGCACGACGGTGAAGAGCAAGGGAAGGGCTGTACAAGAGACTCGGACTGAAACAACATAAAGCGGCTCCGGTCAGGAATACCTAAACCGGCCATCAGAGTAAATATAAATAAACATAAACGTAAAAGTGAGTAAATCCCTGCCAGAACGGACCGTAACTGCACCCTCTACTACTACCGTATCGTGGGTGAGTCCGAATCATGCACATATCCTGTTCTGCTCATCAAACAATGATACACCCTAGGATTGGAGGTCCTCACAGACACGATGCAGAAGGCCTTAACATCTGCGTTGACGTGTCCTTACCGAGGCGTTGCTGTCGACGCTTTGTATGAATATCTTGAGCAGAACAGTCGAAACTACACGCGCCGCGGTTACTATGCCAGGTTCTGCTCTATAGTCCAGAGCTCCGGTACGGGAAAGACGCGCACGATGATACCATTGACTACATACATACCCGTCACAAATGGGGGGACAAATGATGCGATTGATCAAGCTTATTCTGGATATATGTCAGGGTAGTGGTTCGTATATCTCAGATTCACCTATGGTTCATCTCCGCCCAGACAGCACGCCGTGTCTTGTTCGGTTGACTATTCGGCCTGCCAGTGGGGAGTGTGCGATTCATTACATCCGGGCACGATCAACGTTGATCCAACCGTTTATGTTCATCAATCGCATTGGGCCATGGCAATTGTGAGCACCTTAAAGCCGCACGCGCATCAGTTGTTCCCCCCGAGCCGGTGTGCAACGGGTATGTGGTCAATTGCATTCTCTGAGCAGCCGAGTCGTCATTGATCCGGGTGATCTATTACGTCCGGGATCCGCAGTCGCATGGCAATGATGCCGCATCGTCACAATTGTGAGCACCTCAAAGCCGCACAAGCAAAGAGAATGAAACATGAGGCTTGTGGAACTCTTTTGCGGTGATCAAATACGTGTTCACAGCTCTTTCAATTCATTGAAAATTTGTCTGATTGAACGCAGGTGGTATAACTTTATAAATGTTTCAACAAGATTGGGATGCGGCGGCAGTCACTTGCTGGTTCTAACCATTCTCAGATCGGTACATGCCAGCAGAGTTACATAGGCGAACAAAATCTACGTAGCCTACCGCGCAACTTGCGAAGAACCTGAAACATGAGGTTTCAAGTCGCAGGTCGACTTCACTGCGTTCACATACGTACGACGAACTTCTTCAATCGGGTCTAATTTCACCCAAAGCGAGGAAATTTTTAAGCTTGCGTACGTCTGCCGTTCACAAATATTTGTCACTTTGAGTCTTAGGCTGTTCGTGTGCCGAAAGGGGACAGAAAGAAACATTATCTTTATTATGTACTCCTTTGCATATAAAATCAGCCAAGTCCTTTGCTCAACCACCTGGCAATTCACTTTGTTTCCTCCACCGTCTCCAGCACTCCCATCCATCATCCAACATGTTCGCCAAACTCAGGTATATTCCTTTTATGCTTTGCGTCTCGTCTCTTGTTGTCACATTGATCGACGTCCACATTCAGTGCTCTTTCCCTCTGCCTTACCCTCGTCTCTGCGTTGACAATCACAACATCCCCGGTTGCTGTGATTGGTCAGACTACTGATATCCACTTTGCTACTTCCCCTGGCGATCCTACCAGTGTCGACCTCATCTTGTCGGGCATAACGACGCCTACCAATGATACCTATCTCGTCGCCCATAATGTGACCGTCACTGCGATGGTCGCCGTCGGTGTTCCTGAAGTCCAATACCCAGACGAGTGTGTACCCCCTCTTGTAAATATTTGATGAGCGTATTAATTGACATCATTTACCAGTGAGTATGAATTCATCGCAACCGTGGTCGAGTATGTACTCCTTGCTTTTTTGTCACTCTCAGTGGCTTCCGAACGCGCGGTCGCTGACATCGCTTTCCTTGTCGTGGTCCCTCCAGTGACTCTTCTTCGCACCTTGCTATTAGCAATCCGGTCACTGTTATGTTTTGAGTGTCGGTTGGAGGGTGCCCGGAGTAGTCTGGAGTAGAGAAAACATTCGTCGAATCGCGCATAGCTTCCTGAATAACTCTGCGGATCGCTGTTACTGGCTATAATGGGTCACATCCCCTGCAAATTCCGCCATTTTATGGCAACACATGATAGGATCATTATTATACCACCGGACAGATCAAGTCTAAGATCTAAAGTTTGATGCACGCTGATCAGTCGAATCGCCTACATAAATGCCACGTCAGGTCCCCCACCCGATTGCGGTCAATGAGTAGATGTTCGGCGTCGTGGCCCCCAAGCTTGGCCCATCTTGGCGCATTATCACAATGTCACACTGCCCTTGGTAACGTGGTGGAAGAAGTACTTTCGCCTAGTGTTGTGCCGGCCCGGCCTAAAAGCCCTGAGCCGGCAAAGCCGAGCTCTGCTAGGCCGGGCCTGAGCCGGGGCTTGCAAGCCAAGCCGGGCCGGCACAGCACTACTTTCGCCTTTAGTGGTCATTTTGGCAGGGACGATCGATCATCGAACTCATCCAATCCATTGGACTGAGAGCGTTCGGTTCCAGCTAGTACATCCCATATCCATACACCAAGCCTAGTTCGTTCGCAATGAAATCACACTGTGCCACACGATACCCATACCTTACACTGTCCGTCACGTTCACCACCACCTCTTTACCCCCTCCATACCCCTCCCAGACCACCTCCGCCCCCACATAATTCGGACTCCCACTCCATGCCATCTCCGTCCACCGCTTCATCACCTCCCGCATCACCCCGATTTGTTCTTTCGTCAACGGCTGATACAGCCCGTCCGTCTCTGCCGTTCCAAACACCCAATAGAGATCGTCGGCGTGACAGACGCGACCAAGACACATGTTTGGGTCCGGGGTCAACGGGGAACCGAGGCCGATGGCAAAGACGACATGGTAGGCGTTCCCTGAGTTGGTCGTATTTGATTCTAGCGATGCGAGGTACGTCGACGGACATAATGCTCCCAAATCCGTCAACAATTGTGCCAGCGTCAACACGGCACCGGACATTCCTCCTTCTCCCGGAGCTGTCTCGTAGGGATAGAGTATCGTCTCGTTCAAGATCTTAGCGACCTGGGTTTGGTTAAAGTAAAGTGAGAGCGTCTGGACGTATACGGGCGGTGGCGCGATGGGGGACAGTGTACTAGGGAGGAAGTAACAGGAATCGCATTCGGTGGTTGACCAGAGGGTGGGGACATGGGCATACACGCCATCTCGGATGCTGCTTGCGATGTCATTGAGGACATAGTCCCCATCGACAACGATGTCCCAGGAAATCCCGAGGTTATAAGACGCTAGCGCCAAGTTCCCAGCAGAAATGTCCTGAACGCACGCAACATCTCCGCTAGAAAGCACAGTCGAGGTATTGGATGCACAGCCAAGGTATGTTGCGAGAGTCAGCGACACGTTCAGTGCAAGCTCTGGTGAGTAGAATGGGTTGCTTGTGCTGAAATCAGACATAAGGATGGCATTGCCTATATGTGCATCAGAATCTACCAAGAATGGAACGAAAGGTGGATTCACTGAAGAGGCCCCTTGTATATTTTGGGTTTGTTCCAAGGAGGTACCTAGTCATCGTACCGCCGGCCGACTCGCCAAACACCAAAACCTTTGTTGGCTAAGGATTAAATCAACGACTGAAGACTCGCAGAAGAGATGAACATGGATACTCACGTCTCCACCAAAGGCTCCAATATTCTCTTGCACCCAATGCAACGCAAGGAGGGTATCCTTGAGCGCAGCGTTTGATGCATTGAACCATCCGAAAGCAGTGAGACGGTAGTTGATTGTGACAAGGACAATACCTCCATACGACACCAGGTTGGTGCCATCATAGATGTTTGAAATCGAGTTTCCAACGTACCCATCGGTCGTCATATTGTACGGGAACGGTCCACTATTCCCGGTAGTAAGTCCACCTCCGTGTACTATAAAACAGCGTTGAGAGAAAGATGAGAGGTATAACACCAACCTACTGTAGAACATCACAGGAAGTTTTGGAGAAGCATCAAGAGTGGTTCCACCAACAACGATAGGAGAGTAAATATTCAGAGATAGACAATCTTCTTCACTATACAACACATGTCCATTATCAACGTCGGGAGGCTATGAAAACGTTTCGAGACAGTGGACAAAACACGTAATGGACGGGTCCTACCTGAGCGCAAAAGGGGCCATAGGAAAGTGCCGTACGTACGGTGTTCGAGGGGACACTAAGGACCGTCGGTGGCTGAAAACGGCCTTGGCCAGCCGTCGATCCCGCATACTTGATGCCCAGGAAACGCCATGTGAACGTGTCTCGGAAGCCACGAAGAATACCAGCTTTCGGTGTCGACACGTCGATCTGCCTGGTCGTGTCGTAGGATGTCACGTTAGAACGCGTCAACGGGGCAGAGTTCGTACAGAGAGCGGGCAAACGGGAGGAAAGGTCTATCGTGTCGTCGTACTGGGATGAATTTCCCACAGTGAACGCCGCGCAGCCACCTAAGGAATGTTTGAGCACAGCCTGGTCAGCAGGGAGGGAACAGAGACTTGCAGCTTCCTGCGATCCAAACGCTCGAGCCAGGCGCCAGCGCTGCTCCGTGTCTGTCAGAAGTGAAGATAGATGTTAGATTTTTGAATGAAAACCCGGTGCTCGTTGGAGGGGGGAGCAACGTCTCTTGGAGTTCAGCGCAAGTCGATGCGGCTTTCGAGCAGGCCAAGGGTGTTTTCAACAAGAGTGCACCGGCACGGTTCGGGTTGGACGGGTCGAGATCGTTGTTCGAGACGATAACCACGTCAGTGTCAAGCGAAAGAGCATTGGTGACCTGAGAAAATGCAAAGAGAACACTCAGAGTGCTCAGAGATCGCATAGAGGGGGTGTATGTGCGGTGAACCAGAGAGATGCCCGCACGGCGGCTGTTAACGTAAGGCATATGATAAGGCCACTCCGGCGCCTACAAGATGACCTCACACTGGGATACCGAGCTTCGCGTTGTTGACGTTATTCGTCCACTCCAAGTCCACCCGTTGAGACCAGATGCGATATTTTGGTATGTAACCTACAGAGCGCATGGGGGCGCTGAACGTTGTTCGAATGGGCTGGAATCACCTGTGGGAAGCTTGTTGACGACAGACAATTGCGACATGACTCGGCCAGTTTATTGATCAAGGCGCTTAGTCATGCACCTTCTCCCGAATGGAGCCCAATAACGGGGTGATCCCTCGGAGCACAACGACTCCAGCGGTATGTACCAATCCAAGGCTTCTACTGGCATGCGTACATTCCGGTGTGGCCGATGTCTAGCTTGTAGAAAGTCAAGTATGATTTATTTTACTACGTTCAAATAATGGGTTGCGAATTTCGCACTCACCGCGGGCTTCCTCCTCAATTCGTTTTCGTCTGCGTCCACAATTATCTTCCTCAGTCCATGTCACAAGGGCTGCTTCTTATCCAGTTCGAGCAACGTTCACGCGATCCTCCTGCGTTCCGCCACATTTCGACGGTTCGGTGCTAGTAACAACGCATCAAATGGCTGTCTCAGACACGCGATCAGTCGCAATGCTAGTGTCTGCTGTCCGTCGTGGTGAGTAATACAGGCAAAGGGGACAAACGGGATGCCGCGTCCCAGGGAGGGTGTGGCGACTCATGCACCAAACAGTAGTTTCGAGGGTGCAATGAGCCGTGCTGCCAGTGTTCGCGTTTGCCTCAGTATTGGACGGGCGCAGGTAGCGACAGCGGCCCGTCACCTATCAAGCTTCAAGTAGGATGGTGTCCGTATCCTCCTCGGGAATTGTCCGATACACGGACTTATCTCGAGAAGTTTACTTACATGATTGAAGCCTGGGCTACTTACCACGTGTCACTGGCGCGTTGGCAATGGCAGTCTCAAACGGTGTTATGATAGCACACTGCAACAGCAGCCCAAGTAATCCTATCAACTAATTATGTATCCATTAAAACGACTGATGCGTACCTAGGCTTCGACGTCCGAACGTCGGGACCTTTCAAGTTCTACGTGTCATTTTTTTTCAAAGTCTACGTACCTCCTATCAGTTCTGGGACTGCGTAAGTAATTAAGATGAAGTGTGTGAAAATTGCTTTTCAAACAACAAATTCAAACTCATACACCAGGTCGACGAGAAATGGCATGAAAAGATTAATTCCAAATCTCCAATGCCTTCAGTAAGAGAACGAAATCGTTTCATTCTAGCTGATCGAGCCTCCTTCACCCCATGGCAGAGAGCCCTTCCGGTTTACCAGCATCGTGTACGAACTCAGCTCCTCTAGCGCCCTCCAACGTTTCTAGCTGTGATGCCACACGTCAAATCGACGTGTCAACGCCAACTGCTAGCAGTATACTGCGCGGGTTCCGCGTCAAGTTCATTTGGCGTTTCGTCCGAATTAAGTACGCCGAATCAACCGATTCCGACCTACGATTCCATTTCCGGATCGTGCACACTGCCCTCGAGTATGGTCCGGTGTGTGCTCAGGTAAACAGTTCTTTTTCCGCGATCTTTCTTCTGCGGTCTCACGGCATTACAGACTCCGGACGTTGACAACGGCCATGTTCCCTGTACGGCAGAGGACCGTTACTTCAGTTGAACGTGTGTTCCCCTGTCGCAACGGGTGGCGCCAGCTCGATTATGGCGCCAAGTCTGTTATCTTTTTTAGTGTGTTGATGAACCGCTTTGATTGTTCCCTGAGTTCACGGAGGGGGGCTGGGGCTCAACATTGGTGACAGTGGACCGTTCCCGTTCAATATGGCCATTTGAATGGTAACATATACATATATATGGAGCCAATCTTGTCTCCTATGGTGTTGTCCTGGTCACCATCAACTACCGGATGAGTGGACTGGGCTGGTTCGATGCTTCAAACACCGTCCTCAGAGGTGCCTTGCTCGCGCTCCATTGGGTCCAAGACGACATCGAACCCTTTGTTAGTGATGCGTGTGCCCCGTTTCTCCCCCACGTTCAGTTGATCCGACGACGCGAGTAGTCAATGAAGGTGCTCATTTACGGTGAATCTGCTCGAGGGACGATGACTAAAAGACACCGCACCGTCCGAGGACGGGACCTCCTGACGCTCGGCCAGCCGATGACAGTCGTCCACTGTCCCTCGGTCTACCTCCAGCCTCTGAAACCTCACGACGGTCAGTCCACTGAGTCCAGTAACATGTCCCAGGCCAAGTCTGCCACGCCGACGAACTTCACTACGTCTTCGCGACGGCAGAAACGGACAACCTTTACCTTTACTAACTGCGACGACGCAAGGCGCCATTCCGCGCTGGACCTACCTCGCATGAACGGGTAACCCGAATGACGCGGGGGCGGTAAAGTGGGTGCCGTACACTGGGAGACAAATGAACATGATGCAGAACGTGGATCCGAGCCGTATCATGTCGCACAGTGTGACTTTATCAATCGTCAGCTCGGGCTCGTCTTCAGCGAGGGCGCGTGCCAGTGTTGACGAGTGCAGTCGGGGATACGGTGTAATTGTTAAATGAATATACATGTGGACATGGAGTGGGAGGTTTATCCCGTGGGTCAAGTCTCAACTGATACGGTCAAATGACAATGGGAGTGTAGTAGATATGAACCCAGCTGGACGGAATATAGGTTGAGCCTCTATGACAAGGAAGTCCATGGCAACCAAGGGAGTTGGGAACAGAAGAAGAGTGCTGTGTGATTGACATATATCTATATTCTCTCCCCGGGCGGTCCGCCAGCAAACCTCCTACGAGAGAGTAAACATCGGTTAAGATGGCAAACAACGGGGGTTACAGCAACAATACAAGGCGCTAGAGAATAAGCATAAGCATGGCAAGAGTACATTCGCAGAAAAAAGGTCTTCCGTGCCCAACTGAAGCTCCTTCAGACTGACGTCCGAAAAATGTTCAAGGGGCTGAGCGAATATATGACACCAAGAAGTGGAAATGCCAAAGCGAGGAAAGAATGGACAATGCAAAACAAAAGTGGTATCTACACGGAGTTCTGAATCTTTATGATTGCAGACAGAATTAGGACATGCAAATGTCCACGAGAGAAAGCGGCGAGACTCGGACGTCGTCAAATCGGTTTTAAAAGCGTTTCAAAAAAATCAGATGAGGACGTCTTCTAGTGCCGCTCGTAGGGCTTTGTCTGTCCGGACTCCGATCGATATCAGTATGTGTAGGAAAACGTCATCAATCGAGGCTCACGTCATGTGGAGGACTTTCGGCCCTCTTCTACAGGGTAGTGGCTACGAGTTGTTCTGACCCATAGCTAACCCTCTTTAGAGGAAGGAAAGTTGGAGGAGCCTGACTAGCTTCGCGCAAGCAGTCAACCGGAATTAATCCCCGTTTGTGACGTTCCCCCTCCGTACCTGCCAACATCTCGATGAATGCCCAGCCATCATCAAAGGTCTGGAGAATGCGAATGCGGTCACCCGGACAAACCGCCAGTTCGTCATCCAAAGAAGGTCGGAAAGGACGACGGATGACCTCGACGTCCGTAAATCCAGGTTTCTCAGGATCAGCGAAGGGATCAACAGAAGGATTGGCTGTAACGATGGATGGCGAGAAACTGACACTGGAAATTGATGTCTGAGGGTAGAGATAAGGCGTCGAGACTGATGCTGGAGGAAGGTCTGTTGTAAATGCACGGGAAGGTGTGGTGAGTTGAACGAGAGTCGCAGAAGATCGAGACGCTGGATCCTGCGTTCCGGAAAAGAAGAAAAAGTTCGCATTGGGCGAAGGAGGCTTTGGGAAGACGAAGGACTCTGAGGGTGAAAATGGACGGACAGACATGGGGGTGGGGGGCTCCAGATTTTCCTGACCTAAGACTGTCAGGAACTGGGCGTCTGGCTCGCTGCCATTGCTCAACATGCTGTTCATGGACTCCCTGCGTGCTATAGCACCTCCAGTAGAGATTAAGACAGAGTTACGCTCGCGAACTTCGGCCGTGGGTGGGAGGTCGGGGACAACGCCAAGAGAAAGCCTCGAAGGGGAATCTACACGGGGCATCAACCCACGATCAAAGTTGGTAGCGAAACTGCTGCGGGCACTCAGTCGGCTCGCTGGAGCTTCCCTATTCGATGCTACAGGACTCCCGCTGTTGACGAGGGAAAACCTTCCACTCGAACCATAGTGGCCGAACCACCATTGCCTGCGAAGCTCTACGCGACCCGCAATCGAGCGGCGGCGAACAACCAGGAGAATGAGAGCGAGCACGGAAATCAAGCACGCGATGATGATTCCTGCGATCGCAGCCCCAGACAGTTGTTTTCCAGACAAGATGGCTGCGGATGTGGTGATAGTTGGCGACGGAGAAGCTGCACCGACAGTGTTGAAGCCAGAGCTCTGCGAATACTGTGAAAGTGACAGAAGACCCATCGCTAGCACACCAGAAGTAGATGTGCCGAGAGCCACCGAGGCCGCGGTGGAGGACACAGATCCAGCAGTGACTTTTATACTTTGTCCACCATTGATACCCATGTAATTTTCGCCACCCCCTGGGTTTGAAGAACTGACCGTGCTACTATCGCTGCTTGCATGACTTGCGTTAGATGAACTAGAGGGTTTTCTGGAAGCGGAGGTTGGGGACGTTTGGCTTGGAACGACGGACTTCGATGGGACCACAGTTCCTCCATTACTTGTGGGTGAGGCGGTAGGTGTTGGAACGCTCCCCCCACCATCGCCCCCACTCCCCCCACTGCCAGCGGCAGGAATTGGAGCTGGCCGGGGATCAGGGGAGGTAGAAGGTTGTGGACCCCCACCACCCCCATTGCCGAGAAGAGGACTCACAAGCGAATCAGCAATGGAAACAGAATTGGCGGGGGGAGGCAGGTTAAGACGTGGTGGCTCGCGTGCGTGAAGCTCAACGATAGAGCGTCCTAAAGCACGATGTTTTGCTGATGCTTTCTGCATGCTGGAAATGATGGTACAACGGGGTTTGTACGGCCAGCACTTGAGCCCAGAGTGTCGAAAACGAGTGAAGGGGTGAAACGAGTGTACCGTCGTCGTCTCCCCGCGCCGACGACGAAAGGCGCAACTGGGATGTTCTCGAGTGGGTGGCTAAAAGAGAACGGTAGGAAATGGAGAAGCGAGGGAAAGATAATGACTTCATTCCGGACACAAGGCGCCTGCTGAGTTCGCCATGGCTACAGGAACTGTTTCATTGTGATGCGGCAGGACGGTGGGACATATGGGAAGACAGTTCGGTAAACTCGGCAAGTATTCGGGTGGCAAACCTGTTTAATTATTTGAGGTGGCAGGTTGTCGTTGAACGTTCAGATCTGAGGCCCATCAGTGAGGCCAGGCTGACCAGCAACCTTACCGACCTTCGGTTTTTCCACTCCACCTGGGTGTCTGATACAACAGATAACCCGATAACTCGTGTCGCCTCGACGGAAGAATGTCTTCGCTGGAACTTGGTATTATAACCCTAAACCCCCTTGATTCACTGACAGCAAGGACTTTGATCTTTGATACGCCTCTGACTCGGGACAGTTAGTGCCTTGTGATCTAAGGGGTATGTATCGCCAAAGGTGTCAAAGAGTGCCAACCTCTAGTACCATTGTACCAATTGAATCAAATTTACTTAGGAGGGACATTCTTTCGGTACGGTAGTTTGCAAGGAGTAAATATGCAGGCCTCAGGCCTCAGGCTTTGTTAAGGTCTTGGCGTGTCATGAACTTTTGCACATGATCAATGTTGCCTGTGTACACGCTTCAAAAATGCAGACTTGGCAGCCTTAGGCCTCGGGGGCCGGGGCTCGCGCTTAGCGCTCAGCACTTTGATCTCACAGATCAGAGCCTGATCGTCGATGTGAACGAATATGAGAGCAAGTTATATTGAATCAGCTACTAACCCTCTGTGGACGTCTCGTCTCTTTCTCCGATGTCAAATGTTTGTTGACGCAAGGTCTGACTTGTACATGTACTGGATTGGCATGTCCAAGGAACTCCCTTTGACATGAGTTATGAAATCTGCCCCGCTGGCGTTGAATGTTTTGATCAGTAGAGCAGTTAGACATCACTAGGGGATTGGAACAAGATCCGCTGCAGTAGTACAACTCCACGCCATATTTCCGACTCACATCAGAGATGCCCAGATATCTGGCATCAAGCTCCAAGGGCGGCAGTTGTTTATAGGTGTAGGTTGAGCTGTAAAAAAAATCGACCTACGATTTTTCTTAGAGGTTTAATTAGGTTTTCAAACCCCGGTGAGGACCAACTGCCCCGTCCAACTGCCAGCTGTGCCTCAAAGGCACCCACCACTAACATTATGCTCAATTCACGCCAAGCGATCAGCAATAGAAAAACTAAAAGCGAGCTCCAAGACCGACTACTAAACGCTAGGGGACTCTGGAAGAAGTCGCCGGACAATGTAGATAGGACCGGGACTACACATTGAACGGTTTGCGCTTCCCACCCCTAAGGAATAAAATTTGATTAACTTCTTTTCCAAGGACTGCTGGCACAGAAGTGTGATACGGTCGTGCACACGCGAGACAGGGGAGAAGAGTCTCTCCGAGGCAGGCAGTATACCGGTTTGAATACGTCACCTTTCATCTCCTCCCATATAGCTGATGCGGCTTACTGCGCTGGCTCGCGGGGTCTTGTCTGGCACTCTGTTGGAGCTCAGTACTCCACACTGATCCAGGTGAGCCATTGTACGACTGGACTGTCCCAATCGTCCACACCCCTTAATACTCATTAGGAGTGCGTGCTCACCCTCATGGGGTGGGGTCAATGCGACCTGGATTTACTCGTAACAACTCGTTCCGAGGCACAAATAACGACACCTTATGGGTCATTATCATATCACGCACAGGTGCGTAAAAGCGGTGTTAGGAGAGGTTGGAGAACAAGGCGGGCATGGAATGATGTCATACGTCATATCTCTCACGGCGGTGGACCAACATTTAGGACAGTGGTATATATCTACCTTTCCCTTCGGCGCACTCGCTCGTTGATTAACACGCACCCTAAGTTGATATCCAGCCTTCCATTTACAAAATTCATCTTTCTGTTACTCCGGGGGTCCTAGATCTCGTTAAGGCTCTCCTTGGGTTCTCGTCCCCTAATCTCGGTGAATAATGGACAACGAGGGTTGTGCACACGGGTACCAGCAGGGAGTAATTCCTCCTCATGGTATCTCACCGTTATATGTCGATCCCTCTGGCGACAGCGTTCCGGTCTCACCTCAGGGAGAAACCTTCGAAAATGGTATGTATCGTTTGTGTGGCAATTGCACGTGGACTGCAGTCCAGGCATTTCGTCAGTCCCTTCGTCAACGTTTGATTTGGCTTTTCTCGTTCACAACGTCATATCGTTTTTTTCTTTCTCTGTTCGCCATCCCTTTGGCTATGATTTGAAGTCTATTTCATCGCGGTTTCGTCTCATTGGTAGCTCTGTGGGGACGGACATGGGATTATTCCAGGATCTACCCCTCGTTTTCTGTTGCTATACTGATTATTTTGTCCTCGGACAGATTTCTATGTCCCATTCAGCGTGGCCCCATCCAATACGTCTTCCTCACCAGGAATTTCATCTTCAATCCCATTTCCAGAAAATCACGTCGCATCCCCTGGCGGTTCGTCTCTGATGTCACGCGACGATAGTCGGTCCGACCCAACTAGGTTCACTGAATTCCCTCCACTCACGACTTCCATGCATGCCTGGACTACTCAACCACATCCTCACGATCCTTCACTTTTCTTTACACTGCGACCACGGTCACAGACTAATCCGTCTTTCTTTCCTATCAGCGCTGTAGGCGCTCGCTCTCATCCCGCGACACACGGACTGGGATCTCAGATGACCCCTGGAGACCTAAATCAACCTGCATCTGTCGCACGCCGAACATCGCCATCTATTTTTCCTGCCCATCCTCTGCCTCCTCAATTTGCATCCGGGCCTCTGTATACCCACCATAATAGTTTCCCTGGACAGTGGGCGATGTCCTTGCGTCCCCCTCCATTCCGAAATCAGCCGTCTCAACCACACATGTACTACGGACATCCACTAGAATCCAGTCCATATCCCCCAACTCAAAGTTTCCCTCTTCCTGGACATCAGCCGCTGCCATACATCCAGCATCGATCTAGTGTGGAAGGCAGCAATCCATGTTACAAGCAAGCACGGCACCTCCCTGTCCCTATGCCCCAGTCCGCAACTAGCAGTCCTGGACTATCTCGTGTAGGATCATACGGCACACAACAATATGTACCACCCCTCTATAGTCCGGCCAGTCACTTTGGGTTGCCGCAGCAGCACCAGCTCAACGTGTATCAGTGGTACTATGGTCCGCGCTCGTCTGCAAATACGTTCAACAAGGGCGTCTCTACGCAAGTTCAACAACACTATCCTGTGAACAATTCACGCGATCAGACTCAGCGCTTGCGCAAAGATTTCAACGAGGTCAGAGCGCAGTCGACAGACTCGGAGCGCTTACCCTCGCCTAGTCTGAATCCTAGCAGCAAGCCAACCGTTGTCGTCGCATCACGGAGCACCATTTTCCCTCCTGCTGCCGATCCGCCAGAACGATTTTCTGCGCAGACCTCGTCAAAGATTGACGCACATGAGCTGAGCAACAGGCCGGCAGCTAGCACCTCGCGTGCACATGATCGTTCACCCGTTCGTCGTTACTACCACCCAAATCTACCTTCCAATCGATCGGAGTGGGTAATGTGGGTAGGCAATGTTCCAAGTGACGCCACTCACGATGAACTCTGGCAATTTCTCAAGTGCCCCGCTCCATTGTCTCCAGGCTGCGAAAATAGTGGCGGAACCGAGGACAGTGGAGTGATGTCTCTCTTTCTCATATCTCGGTCCAATTGTGTCTTTGTGAACTATCAATCTGAGGAGCACTTGAATCACGCAATTGCCCAATTCAATGGAAGAAAACTACGACCTCAGGACCGCCGATGTCCACGGCTTGTATGTAGAACGCGGCGGAAAGAGGACGATCTACGAGCAGGCGTCGGTGCCCAACGTGGGATGGGCGTTCATAAACAGTATGTCAAGAACCTGTCAAAGAATGGCAACGAGCCAACGGTCGAGAAGACTACTTTACCCAAGGATCGTCAGTCAAACCCATCCACGATAAGTGATCCACCGCTAGCCTCATCAGCTTCCAGGGATGACGAAACCTTGAGGTCGGATACTGGGGAGGGAGTAAATCCCAAAGTTCCTACTGGATCGTCCAGCTCGTATGCTTCGACAACGTCCAGTGTTTTCGTCCGTCATTTTCCTAAACGTTTCTTTATTCTCAAGTCACTGACACAGGTGTGTCCATTGCGTTGTCTTCAAAGGTGGCGTGCAGCATAATCATAATTGACTTGATGATCACAGTATGACTTGGATCTCAGCGTCGAACGTGGGTTGTGGGCAACCCAGAAGCACAATGAGGCAATATTAGATCAGGCTTTTCGTACGAGCAAGGAGGTCATTCTGATATTCAGTGTGAACAAGAGCGGCGAGTTCTACGGATATGCACGGTTTGTCTGTCTGTCCAGTCTCGCTCGACATACCACGCTGATTCCTCCACAGGATGGCGAGTGACATCCTCCGTAGCAGCAACAGTATTCCGTGGGCACCGCGCGCAGAGCCATCGCCCACATCATCGCCGTCGTCTAGGTGCGTGCCCGCCCACGGTACACCGGAGCAGCACAGAAGTCGATCGCGCCAAAGCCCACAGATGTATACTTTGCCCTCTGAGCGCCAGTTAGTTGAAGCATCCCCATCTCCGCTCGTGCCTTCTTCAGATGAGACGGAACATAGTCCGAGTGCGACCAGTTCCCCTCAAACCGAGTCCGCTCAAGAGCGGTGGTCAGCACCGGGAGCAAAAAGGAAGGATGGTGGAGCGGATGATCCCGGATTGCGCTTGCAGCCCGTCGCGGAGTGGAGCGGCGTTCAAGGCGTCCAACCTGCGTCAACGGTTATACCATCTGTAGCGACGCACGGCCATTCACAAGTTCAGCAGCGAGAGGCAAGTTGGGGAAGAACGTTCAAAATCAAATGGTTGTGCACCGAGCGAATTCCATTCCATCGGACACGACATTTGCGGAACCCGTGGAATCATGGTCGAGAGATCAAGGTGTCGCGAGATGGTACGGAGCTTGAACCTGCCGTTGGGCAACAACTGGTTGAAGAGTGGCCGACTTTCGCCAGCGAAACGGTCGATGACGATGCTAGTACCGCCGGCTTGGCAGGCAGGCATGCTGCGAAATCGCTTGCAATGCCTGGCCCTACAGGGCAACCAAAGGGCGCCAAGGAAGAACCTTCATGACTATGGGGACTAACCAATCACCCTTCAGCCATTAGTTTCAGGTCATGCAGCGCACCCAGCCTTCCGATCATTTCCTGCACATTCATTCGTTTCGGAGCATTCACGAATCAGAGAACAGTGTTTTTCCGTTCATGCCACGCAATTCGAGATAGTACGCTCTGTAGCCATGCTGTGCACGCCACACGTCCGAGTTTGTTCGTGTTTGGCTCCCGGGCCTGGTGCCGCGTTCGCTCGTCTGACCGACCCTTTGCAAGTTCCACGCCCGATTGAAGAGTCAACAAAGATTTCATCAACGAAAGCACAGGTTCAACGCGTCGCATGATTCCTCCGCATTCTGACCCCAAAGTCTCGGTACCGACATTCCATTACGGGTAATCTAACAGTGTTCGCACACTCAACAGGATCTCGAAGGTGAAAGAATTTTTTTTTGTTCGAAAGATGCCCATTCTCTCGCCGCCGTTTCAGCCAATGCGAAGCGCCTCCGGGAATATTAATACACCAAAGAATTTACCCCCACTCGGTGTCGATCCCAATTCTCATTCGGCGGTATCAACGATTTCGGGCCAAAATTTCGAGAAATGGTCAACCTTGCAGAATTGACGCTCGAAATCATCGACCGCATCCTATTCGCACTCGACCCGCTCGACATCGCATGCGTCTCTCAGACCTCGCGCTTTTTCCACGAGATCATTTATGGTCCCCTCAATCGACAATTCTGGCGTGGACTCTACCTCGCACAACCACTCGACGATCCTCGGCGCACAGTGACCCACCTTGGCAGTCCCCGAGATGACATTGACTGGAAGGGAGAGCTACAGCGAATCACGAGGGCACGCACAGTGATGAAACGTCCGACCGTGTGTCGACGAGAAGAACGGTGTCAGGTGCTGCGCACCTGTATCGACCTCATCACTAATCTATCCCCCATTTTCTCCCATGACGATGCTGGGGAGATGTCACGCAACGTGCGATGGATGCAACATCTTCTCAGGGACGGTGCATTCCTGGTGCGTGAGTCCTGGAAGACGTTGTCGGAGGAGGAAGAACAACTACTGTCGAGGCTGCATTCGTTGTTCGGGCTTACCCGGAGAGACCTGGATCCGGAGCTGCGTCGAGCGTCTCAGGCGTTCTTGTACAGCCTCCGTCACCACACCGCTCAACGTGCCTACGGGCCGTTCATGCCGGATGGTAGCATGCGTGTTGATTGGGTGTTCGTTTGGATACTCGTGCACGACCTCGGAATGTTACTGGTGGACGCGGATGCCGAGGATGGAGAGAGTTCATATCTCTGTCCGTTGAGCGTATTGTTTTGTCAGAGCATCATCCCTCGGGGGTTGGATCTAGACAAGGAAGACGATTGGGCCTGCATAGAGGGATTATGGTCTGTGAAATATGGGTTCATAGACCACCGTGAGTTCATACGTAGGTTTTTGTTATCTTCCATCCAATCACCCGGATTGCTGACGAGCGGCGTCCTTGTGCCTGCCAGTTTACAATGACCCGTCGGTACGTAAACAGCTACCTTGGCTATCAGAACGCGGCCGACGTGCGTGGGACATCATCAGGTACCGGATCATGAACCTCAGGACACAGCGATTTTCGATGGCGCCGAAGAAACGTTAGCCTCGCTGGATCTATACGTTCGTGTCGCAGGCATCGAGCCCGACCCTTCTCACCCAACGCGTCCAAAGATCAACATCGTCGGCGAAGTGGACGGGAAGTTTCATGTCGTTGGTTTCGTCAAGCTTACGGACGATGATCAGATATGGTGGCATCACGTGAGCATACGTCTCTCGCCGCAGCAGAAATGTGCAGTCTAATTACTTATGTGTGTTTTCCCAGGATGCGGGCAATGAAGATCAGATGGTGTGGAGGTAAGATTACATTCATCTGAAATGGTTGGGAAGGTGGAGCGATGGACCTGTTTTTTTTCCTACTCTAGCGGTAATGCGATCGGAATGGGCAATGTTCGGTCACGGTGTGGTTTCGTAGGCATTTGGTCCACCGTCTTCCATGATGTCGAGGATCCAATTGGTATGTCCACTTCCATTCTCTGCCTTTCGGATACCTATTTGATACACACCCACCCACCAGGGTCGTTCTGGATGAAACGGGAATTCCCCATCGACGAGGATGAGTAGGACAATCGAGGCTTGATTCGTCCTTACCCCAAAACTGTTGGGGTGGTGCCCGTGTTGAAATTAGTTCTCCGCGCGTCCTTTATGCCTCGTGTCGCTTAGTATTCTCTTACTCTTTATTCTGCAGTACCCTATCTCCGGTTATGTTTTCCATTTTGTGATTCAATAGGCTTTATGCCCAACATCTATAAACTTCGCCGACTCTGAGAGCTATTCTCAGAGTCGGCCAAGTTTAGAATAGCGCACCACCGCCAACCAGCATTGCAGAAAAGTCTGGCAGGGACACCCTCAATTTCCCTTATCTTTACTAGCCATCCTCCAATCACAGCTCAAAGGCCTGCGCCACTATCAAAGTAACATCACACACCGTGTTGCAGATAAATTGAATAATCACCATACGAGATCTAACACATTCCAATCTATTTGTGGCTGGTTATATACTTTACAGTCATACCATGAGGCCTAACCACAGCCGATGGATAGATATACACGATCACAAGAGGTACTTAAAATATAATGATGTCGTACAAAATGGTCTTCCACGAGTCTTCTTCTAAAGCTGTACCGTAAACCTGAGCCGGCCATCTTCACAGGGCTCACAGCTGACGCTCTCCATGTTCTCTACCACGAAGTGTGCACCGATGTGTTCAATTTGCTTCCGGCTGTGGCTGGTGCAGACAGCGATCACAGTTGCACCGCTAGCGAGCCCAGCCCGGATCCCGCTGGGGGAGTCTTCAAAGACAACGCAGTTCGACGCAGAGAAGCCCAGCTCGCGCGCTGCAAGGAGGAATGGATCGGGCGCAGGCTTTCCCGCTTTCAAGCGCTTGTCATCTGCAGTGATGGTCACATTGGGTGGTACGATGCCGACGCGCGTCATACATCCATACGCTGTCGACGAATAGGCAGCCCGTCAATTCATTGGTCAGATTTGAAACCACGATCACGTACCATAAGTTTTGGCACCAGATGTGGCGACAGCATATCGGCCCTTGGGGATCGAGTCCATCATCTTCCTGACGCCGGGAAGAATACGGACACAGCGATCTACGCTTGCAGCTTCAGTCTGCCAGGCCTCCAAGCATTGCTTCTTGGAGTCGGGCTCGAAAGTGAGGATGTCTTCGTCTTCTTCGGTGATCAAGTTGTCAAAGTGGCGTGCATCGTAGATGGACGCTTCCGGTACGGTTGACATGGCCAGCATGCCGTTCAGGCGGGACGCGAAAGAAGGACGACGACTGTCGAGCGCGGCAAAAGACGAAGCACGAGACGACGGTAGTGAACTCAAGGGGGACGCAACAAGTTCGGGGGTAGCCTCCCCCGAAGTGAGAGGGCTGAGTGGGGAAGACGAGATAGGAAGGGAGGGGATGGCTGAATCGGGACCGTGTATACGGTACGCGTCAGCAAAGAAGAGAATGGTCTCTTCGAACTTTTGGACCTCGGCGTCCATCTCGTGGGGCTTGATTGCTGGCTTGAACTGCGCGAGGTTGTCGACAGCGCGCTTGCCGTGGGTAGCGGCGATCACGTAGGCCGGGTCCTGCCCGATGTCCTTCGCGACCTTTCCCCATGCAGCCTCGACAGCAGCGATGGAATCGGTGAGGGTTCCATCCTATGAACGGACTAGAAGATTTATATTTTGAAAGCACGAATAGGATGCACACACACCATGTCAAACAAGACAGCATCGGCGTAGAAAGTATGGATGTTCGGCGACTGCATACTGAAGATACTTTGAATGGGAGAGCGTTGAGAGAGAAATTTGAATCTCGTCTGGCACAACCATGCTGACAGTGCCGCTTCGTTTAAATACGGTTTGCTGTGCCCGTTCCTTATCGCTATCCTCGCAGCCTGACGTCAAGGGTTGGAATGTTTTTAGCCGGCGATGTGGAGCACTCTCGAAGAAGATCCTTCGAAGGTAACGAGGTTGAGCACGACGATTTGATAAAAGCTCCACTTGTCTCGTCTCGTACCTTTCCCACTCGGAAAAAGCAGGATAATGTTTCTCCTGAAGGGGTACTTGAGGCAAAGTCACTGATCACGAAAGGCGACGAAAGGAGTATGTGCAGCTTAAACAGCCGATATCGGCTGCGTTCAGCAAGCGCCTGAGCACTCATCCCAAAAGAGGCAACTCCTCAAGATCGCCAAAGTCGTTCACGAGCATTAATATCCGTTCCCGCCCACTTCCAGGGTGCTCGCCACCGCCGCAGTGGAGCAAGCGTGTGAGGATGACCATCTCCAAGGACGTTTGAGCGCGTGTCTCACAAGCCTGAAACATCTTTTCTTGACTCATCTATCTTTATCTCTCTCGCGTTCTGGCACTTGGCATGCGCTACTTATGCTCTTCACCCTCGCGCTCCCCTCCACGTCATATTCGAGTGTTGACAGACATATGAAAGGCGTTTACTAAACGTTCGTTTTGGTAACGTTGATGAGTCACACGTGCGGTCGTGAGCAGCTCGCAAGTCTTATTGGTGTCAGATGAGGTCAAGCCGTGAGACTGTCCCTCGTAACTGAACCATCTTCTCTTTTCTTTTCTTTTCTTTTCCGTTTCGTTTGGACATTTCGAACTGCGCTGACGCCACTTTTGCGCCTTGATTGCCTAACAAGACCATCGACCACGTTCCGTCGTCTGCGTCCCTTCCAGCATCCATATCCAACAATGCATACAACTTCAGTTCATCGTCGAGAGATGTCCTTGATGCCCGGTAAGTAATTGGGAAGTCAAACAGATATTCGAGCTAATTTTTTTTCCAAGGGTGCTGACAGGCGTTGTCAAGTTGCGATGGTTTCGGAGGGTTTCCAACAATCGAGTCAGATGAATTTTCATCGTCGCTCGCCATCTGATAAGGCTGGTTCGGCCATCAAGGCAAACTCGGATGTTTGATCGATCATGGGAAAAGTGGCTGCTCTATTTGAAGTAGGATGGAGGAACTGACGCGGTGAGGGAACTAATTAATGCCAACGAAGGGATCGATCGATCAGCGCTCAGTGGTCGCGCCCCTCGCTGACAAAATGCGAGCTTCTAAAGACAGGTGGTTGGGCCGATCAGCAAAGCAGATGGCGGCGTTATATATGAACAACGGGTCATGGATCATGATCGGTTGACCGGGACGAGCTCATCGATAATCGATAAGCCTTGGACCAGAACAGAACGACGGCGCTGTGATAACGCGTAAACCCGCCGGCATGATAGCATCATACGCGAGCATCTATTACCGTGCGAACGCCATGGATTGTAGCCTTTTCCGTGGGCTCTCCGGTAGTTACTGGTGCTTCAAACGCTGAGCAGCCACGTTCAGATGCATGCCCTAAGGCGTGCGTCCCGCAGTGACCCTTTCTTTGTCATCTAGGTCATGCTCACCCCCAACGTCATATTCGACCATGGCGCACGCTGAATGGTCATATGGAAGGCACTTTGTTGTTCATTTCTTTTGAACACGTTTGTCGTCCTCTAATGGAAGGTCCAAGACCGATGACGTCGTAACGCTGGTGTTCCACGTGCGATCGCTATCAACTCGCAAGCCTTTCTCGGTTGACAACGTTCGGTCGAACATGCGATAAGTTTACCCATATCATCCAAAATGGTCGAATCGATGATAAGTTGAAGAATTCGCAGTTTCTTCAACCGTCGACGATCGACTCTCAACGGTTTCCAATGTTATGACAACTTAGATTATCCGGTCGCCAAAATCATGCACAACCCATAGTACCTGGTAAAGTGAAACTCGGTTGGGTTGTCTTGGATACTGTTGCCGGCTCACAACCAACTTATCGACAATGGGTAACAGTGAATCAATCACGTTCACATTACGATGGTGCTATGATAGTCGTTCAAGAGTACTCGTAGTGTTTCGATCGAGAGTGTTTATCATATTGGTGCATGTTCCTCTTACCTGCATAAAGAAAAACCTACGTGCTGCGCGAGAACACCTCGTATAGCGATATAACAAGATCACAAAAACAAAGAGAGAGAAAAGAGGAAGAGAACAGACATGAACCGAAGTATGTGCATGGCCAGCCAAGATACCAAAAAGAAACGAGAGACCAAGAGAAAGAAATAATGTTAAAGACAGGAGTGCTTCGGACATATTCGTGGTGTTGTCCGCTCAAAAAGTTAACAGTCCGGAGTTGAAGATGCAATGTGGGATATAATGCACAAAGGCAATGAGGGGGGACACAAAAGGCACTATACACCTTGATATTCTGAGCAACTCTATCAGTGCGGGAGACCGGTTGCCACAATGTTCTGACACGTACTTTAAGAAAACGATGAATGATGCAATGTACAACATCAGTCTGCTCAGCCGAATATTTCTGTGACAGTGCGTCGACGCTCCCGCCTTTGCGACGGGAACGCGATTGTCCTGGGTTGAGGGTTGCCGCCCGCTATCTCGCGCTCCTCGGCAGCGGCTTCCAGCGACATGCGGGCTGCACGGACACCGAGAGTTCGCCGACGAGTATCCCTCTCAGTTTCCGAGCCGGAGAGGGGCGTGCGAATTTGATTGACACCAGAGGTATCCTCTTCCGTAGTCGTAGCCACGCGCCTTCGAGCCTCGTCGCGGCTCTGCTGTTGCTGAAGAGCAGATACTGACACTTCCAACGGACGGGAAAAGGTTACAGAGGAACGCACTGAGTCCCGTGAATCTGTGCGTTCCATAGGAAACGTAGAAACCTCAGGGGAGGCAGACGCTGTGTGTGTTGAAATTGCTGTCGTGGGATTGGGTGTGGATAAAGAGAAAGGTGGGTTAGGGTTGCGAACAGTGGTTACGGAAGCCAAGGAAACATTCCGACGACCGCCTTTGTCAACTGCAGTGTTGGATCTTTGAAGTAGGGACTCAGACGGGAGACTTGGGAGGGGAGGTGGGGTGGAGTACGCAGGTAGTTTTGACCTTTCTGCCTGAGGGTATCGAGATGCGGGAGTTGGAGACGGCTCATAGTCCACCGATAAGTCGAGGACGTTGGACGGTGTATTATGAATCCCTGATCCGTTCGTTGTCATACGCTGCTCCCGATGCTCGCGAGGCGCGAATAACCGTCGGGCAGTTGAAGGTGGATTCAAACCACTTCTAGAGTAAGTTGATCGATCTTGGTCACTGTCCCGGTCTCGTGAAGACGGAGGACGGACAAAGCTAAGATCGCTACGAGAGGAGAGCCTGCGAGAGATATCAACCCCACCAGTGGAGATCATCGGTTCCCAGCTCAGTCGTGACTCGGCGCTTCGTCTACCATCTTGACTCCTGCTGCTGTTGCCCCTCTCGAGGCCCGAATCAGATGGGGGCCTCCTAGTTGTTTCATCATCTAGGCTCATTGACCGCAAGTGGGCCAATTCAGATGCTCCAGCTGCCTCCTTCAACAGCTTTCCGACACCAAGAATGAATCCGGTGAGCGAGCGCACTACATCATCGCTCTCCCGCAAGCTCTCCCGAAAGTCAGAGCCGACATCTCTCCAGATTTGTCCGGGATGATTGGGCCCGTCCGCCTCATAGTACTCGTCATCTACTTCGATGGCAATTTGTTGTTGAACAGCATTGGTTGTCGCGGCTCTCAAGATCCTGTTGAGCCTCTCCGACGAACGTATGATCGCGCTTGAGTGATCGGATAAATCACGAACTGTTTGGGATTGATTTGGAAGTCGAGAGAGTTGTGCTTGAAACATCGAGAGTGATTCCACCATGAGGCGGGTGTGTTCGGCATTCTGTGAATTATGAAGATTTGCCAACCAGCCATTACCACCTGGGGTTACGCTCGCATTGTGGCGGGAGAAAGTGCCTGTACGCGGTATGTCTGGATCGCCGGGAGTTTGGGGTAAGGAGAAGGCGCGCGTAGTTGGTGAATGCTGAGATTCTGGTCTGTCCGAAAGGTCATACGTCGTTCTCCTGGACCGTACCGAATAACCCCCGCTCCTTAAACCGTCTCCCCCGTGTGAAAAGTCCGCCATCGACGTCGCGGGTCGAGACGCCACGCCACGTCTCGTATCCCGTTCTACAACTAAGGCAGGAGGTGCCCGAGGTGGATCTGAGTGCAAATGGGGGCGAGGAGCAGGCGGGCCAACCGCTTCGCTGACACGTGTGCTGGATCCACTCGTTCGACTCCTATCATCAGAATCGGATCGCCGCTGCTTTTCCGTGTCCTCCCACTCCACTATGCAACCAGCACTTGGGCTGACTACACTTGAGCGCGCCCTGCGCACAGACACGTTCACATCACGTCCGTCACCGAAGACATTCTCGTTCGGCGGGGCAACCTGTCTCCCACTCCCGCGCATGGCAATCCCCGCCGCACGCAAGCTCTCGCCTGCAAGTCTTCCTGTTGCACCTCCACCACCATTCAGAGCACTTTCTGCACTTCCTCCTCGTTGAGATTGTCTTCGCCCGCCATCTGGAGCATTACCTGATAGGTCATCGGAAAGCCAGCGGGTCTGATGTCGTCGCGTCAGATCCCTCACAGTGGAAACCCGAGTAGACCGAGCACTGCGAGGAGAGTACTGGATCCTGCTTGTTGCGTTGACAGCTGTATGCGCCGCAGTCCTTGGTGAATGACCGTCCTCGTATCCATCATCTCGGAAGGATGACCGGTATGGAGTCATAGGCTCGGTTGAAGTCTGAGGGATATGCATTTTTAGCCGACTGTGCAAGGAAATCAACTATGCCACCAACCCGTCCATCCAAGCTCCGTCGTTCTCTATCCCTGAATTCCCTCGGAAGTGGCTGCCGTGACCTTTTGCTTCCTGTAGGGCTCCTCCTTGAAGAAGCTACGGCGGCCAGCGCTGCTTCTGTAACATCAGGGTCATTTCTACTATATCTCCCGCTCTCCACACCCTGAGCAGAGATAGCACCCGCCATGGACACTCGTTTACGGGGAGTGCGTGACGGGCCGGGAGACGCCTGACGCGTCTTCTCAGGAGACGTGGGTGCAGAGATGAGCCTTTGTCGTTGACGGGAATTTGATACAGACGGCGGTGTTGACGAACGTTCAGGAGACGATGAGCGGTAGGAATTGGAATTCGACTCAGAGCGAGAGGGAGTTGGCGCACGCAGACTCTCTCGCTCGGTTTCGGATCCCGAGAGGGTGTCATTGCGTTGAACCTGTGGTGCGGACTGCGAGTGCGAATGGGATGAGAGGCGAGATGATGACGCTGTAGAAGTGGACGAAGATGGGGCATTAGGTGAACGAGAAGTATGGGTCGGCGATGGAGTATTGAGGCGGGAAGATAATTTGTCTAGTGCCTGCCCACGACACGCCAATTCGGCAAGGAAGACGATTTGAATAGCATATAGACATCAAGAGTGCAAATTTAACACCGAAATGCCGAAATGACAGTACAATTCAAGAAACCGTGGTTCCGAAGGTTGCCAGGAATGCACCGCAACACGTGGAGTGGAACAAGGGCATGCAATGAGCATATGTTGAGGGGGAAGCGCGGCAGGCTCACCATGCGGTTGCGTTGAGCAAGGTTTCTGACTCGCTGGAGCGCTGCGATATTCTCGCTGGGACTTTTGACTCCAAGTCTCCGGTCAAGTCTGGCGGTATTATCTTCCTCGCCCGCGTAGTCGTTTTCGTCATCTTCGTCATCAGAATTAGGTCTTGAAGTCTTGAATATAGCCATGGGCTTGTCATACGTTTCTGTAGGCATCATTGCACTTAGAGAACCTGAATACGAAACTGGACGCTGTCTGATACTGCCAGACTTCGCGCTGCTATTGTCACCGGTTGAACCGCTGCCGGTTGAATTGGTTGCTGGGGGAGATGGTAGTCCAGAAGGTGAAACAGCACCGGGGCTCTCTGGAGGCTCAGGAAGATCCGGAATATTAGTTTCCTTGGGATCCTTGGGTGGTAACGATCCTAGGAATATTGCGGACAAAGGACGCCTCGAGGAAGCAACGAGCGAGCGCGGCGGCATCAGAGTGAGCGCAGCAGGTCATCAACCACGGCGTGCGTGAAAAAATAAATCGTCGTCGTTGCCGTGCACAGCGAGCAAGAGGTGGGGACGACGACGAGGTCAACGCCGGGCAAAGAACAGATGAAGGAAGGCAGGTACCGTGGGAATTCAGACCCCTGCTCTCGGCACACGCGCTGAACCTTTCCGAATTCCGACTCCGAACGTACGGGTCTCCAGCAACGGAGACAAAAGTTGGCGGTCGTCAGGAAATTGAAGTACAATAGGTAACAAGAATTTTAAACGATCTCGCACTGTCTCGCGTGAAGAATTACCGACTTTTCCTTGCTGGAAGACGCGGCTGTATTGCTCCTCTCTGAGGATGCTTCTCGATCACGAGGAAGGCTGTCAGATTGGCAACTCTCCAGAGTCTCACCGCTCAGAAGTTTCTCTTCTGATTTGCAGACTGTATCCCGTAAGCTCGACCCCTTATAATGGAGAAGCACTTGCTTTGGGTGGATACTGTGCTACAGTTCATCACCAACTAACCAAGTATCAAGAATTTTGCCTGTTTATCTAGCCCACTTACCATTTGGCCAGCCTTCACACCAAATTGTCACCAATCAACCACTTATAAAGTCGCATGACAATGTCAGAACCGGGTCTGTGGGGCATGTGCAGCAGTCCTTTTCCAACGAGAAATGGAAGTTAGACTTGCAACATAGTCCATGACACGAGTAAAGAAGGCTATAAGTACCCAATCAGATAATCTCACTCGGAACATGTCTGCAACTTCATCGTAACTCAGCCTAACTGGTGGGACATAGATGACATGGTCTGAGCCTGCCCTGACGACCAACGCATCACATCTGTGTTTGCTAGCATTGAGAAAAACGACAGGTCTCGAGTGCGCCAAAGAAGAAAGTTGATGAAACGTCGATCGTCGGGAGTACGAACCGCTCGAGGCCAGGTAAGGCGCGTATTTCTGCAAGAAGCCTCTCAAGAGAAAGACCAAGTGTATGGTGTCGTCGGGCCTGCTTCTCCAACAATCCACCCATCATATTCGAGTGATTCGTGAACTCGTTGAGTACATCTCTATCCCGAGCACTAGCGCAGCCGCATCGCGCACTTCACCTTCGGGTGATAGTAACGATTGTGAAGAGACAAACCTATCCATGCTAATTGCGGAAGAAAGTCAATAGCAATCGTGTATGCATCCAGAAGCGGCTAAAAGTCATGTCGGAGAAGGCGAAGACACTCTATCCAAAGTCGGGATGCTCGAAAACGATCGGGAGATGGACTTGTATGGGAGCGAGCGGCGTGGGATGAAAGTGAGATGGCTCGGGAAAGGTCAGAACTTGATAAATCCCCGAAGAATTTGAAGCGGTCCATCAAAAAAGAAGCGAGGTTGTTTTGTCTGGATGGCCCTCGGGTGTGAAATGCATTGTCTCCTCTAACACTGCCAAAATCGATCTCGCCAGGTCGACGACGTCTCCAAGACAATTATATATAGCGAGTGGACAACGAGTAGGCGAGGTTGTTTAGCCGTGAATGCTTGTCTAGATGACAATCAGGTGTGAAGCGCACCACATCGAAATCTATGTCGATGACGTCTCCAAAACGCGCATAACGAGTGGACAATGAATCGGCGAGGTTGTGTATTCATGGATCCTTGTTGAGATGGCTGTCAGAGGTAAAATGTACTAGAACCTCCATCATCGAAATTGCACTCGAACTGATTGCCAAGGTGGTCGAGCAAAGCAGGCCTCGAGCAATCTGGAAATCCGCTTCGCAAAAAAATCATTGAAAAATACCTGTACGCGGAAAGTGGATGCAGCATGAGTGAAAGTCTTATCATAGTCTGGCACTGGCGCCATCGAGATACAGATGCCATGGGGATGCATCCATGCCTACTGACAACTTGAATTGAGGGGAAGGGAAGTTGTTGCATTCCAAGCGAAGCGTGGGAGAACCAGCTTGTACAACACCTTCAACTTCACAAAGGATGCCGTCCGGTGAACTTTTTCAAGTTGGAGTACACGTACAAGCATCGTCGATTTCACGTTCCCTCATGCGGTTCTTCCTCCCCAAGATGCCATGATCATCTGATGCCGAGACTGGATGAAGCACAACGGTACCAGTAATAGCATTGCTACTTTAAAACATCCATCCGAAGAATGCGTCTCGAGAGGACTTTGAAAATGGTCATTCCGTATTGTGGTCAATCTCCCCCTCCGCCAATCGCAGTAGCACAATACTTGCGAACGATGGACGCCAGGAAAATGCTCATAATCTCTTTAGGATCGCATGATATGAAGGTGAATGCCATTCGCCGACACCGATGAACCAGGGCCAGCTCTTCAACGACGTTCTTCGGCAAGCTGAGAGCTTCTATCGACGTGCCATCAAATAGTGCTCCCACCCTCAGCTTTCTCACCCATGTCTCTGCATTTTAAATCTAGGTACAGAGTGATGGCTTTCTTTACACCACCATGTCCGCCTATTTTATCATTGGCGCGGGCGACGTACCTCAGCCTGCCAGACATAAGCACAACTCGAAAGTGACTGTCGCCAAGGTGAGTCTGTCGACCTTTTCATTCCTCTCGTTTCTTAACCAAGGGTTGGATACAAGCTCCTTGTGGTTCGCGAGCTGATCAGTTGGGTTTGTCATTGCAATACCCCATTCGTCATATCCCTACCAACGAGTACTGTATTCTCAATCACTTCCGAACGTGCACAATATCTTTTGTCCAGGCACCACGACAAACGTTCATCTATTCCGATGGGTCCAGCCCAAAGCAATGTGTGTCCTTTTTAACATTCCCTCTGAGGCCCATGAATTGAAATCGTTCAGGGTCCATGTCACGTCCAATTATCGCAGCCAAAAGTCGGGTACTATGTATTCCTTGTACTTCTGTCACCCTCAATAGCTTCCGAACGTGTGATTGTTGACGATCCTTCCTTGATGTGCCAGTGGTCTCTCCAACAACATGCTCGTAGCAACGACTTCACTATTGATCAAGTGTTGATCAGAGGACGTCTGGAATAATCTCAAGAGGATGGTTTTCAATGTGCACAATATGTGATCAGTACGTTGTTCTGTGGATCATACATTTTGTGTATTGCCTCACGAGATGCTTAGTTGCACACCGGTCCCACACAAAAATCTCGCAGTGTTATAATGTGAAAATGGCATATTTATTCCTATCCATGGGAGGAACCCTTTACGGGTGCATACACAATCCTAGCTACACTGGTAGAATGTCCACGCCAGGAATTCCAAGTTACGCTACAAGCATTGCCTGAAGTTTCCTTGCTAAAAAGTATAGAAAAGGATATCAAGTTCATCAATCTAATCTATGTCTGAAAATTCTACATGCTTCACAACAGAACATTCTGCCCACAAGCTCTCTGATCAGGTACCTTGGGATGTTAGATTTTAAATCACCTGCAAAGAATCCTGAATGAATAGATATCTTTTTCCTCAATGTTTTAATAGCCAAAAATGTGGCAATGTCCTTGTGTTGTGAATAGAATAAATACCATTTAGGGAGGTAACGAAGGAATAATGGTAAATGCCCAGTTGTTAATTAAAATACAAAACAGTTCGTTGAGTCTAAGGGTCATCACAGGTCATAAGCGAAACAGGAGTTAGTAAGGAGAGGAGTAGCGGGTGACTCGGTAGGGAAGGGGTGGCGATTAGGCTCGAGTCGTGGTTTGTGTCCGAAGAGTCCAGTTATAGGGGGACAGCACGACCAATGCATGAGCGAGTCTATAATGACGAAACGAACACCGAGCACCCAAGCACGAGGGACGTCCAACACAGTGTTAAGGGTCTATGTGACCTCTTCGCACTATCCATAAATGAAGTCAGTCGCAGTCCCCTCAGATGACATCACAGAAATAGAAATGAAACGATCGTGTCCTCGCCGCGTCTCCACCCACTTCCTTTCCGATCTAGACGCAGATAGAGACAGACGTACCTGCTGGTTGTCGACGGCTGATTCGTTATCTTGACCGTCATGACAGCGACGAACCCATCGATGGCATTCGTTCCGTTGACAGCGACGGTTTCGAAATGGTTAATGCCGACGCTAGTATTCTGGAGCAGTCCGGAGACGTAGTTGACAGAGGTGTGGTAGGTATATCCGTTGAACGACGTTTGGCCAGAGTACGTGCTCGCGTTCGTGAGCTTGGATGTGGGAATAATGTTCGATTGTGCTGTGGCGTTGCCAATCAGCCAGTCGCGTCCGAGGTTGTAGCTACCACGTCATGTCAGTAGAGACGTTCAACGTGACCCTTCCATACACCGACCCGTTTACGACGATATTGTGTTGATCTGTGAGCGATCATGAGAGCGGTTCGGGAAGGCAAGCCAAGGAACGTACCGACAATCGGCATCTCGTATGAAACCGCCATGAATATCGCGCCACTATTCGCATTGGGCCCGTTCTGGATCCAGTAACGAATGTGATTGCCACCCTCGACCGTCTCTTCGCAAGTGCCAAGTTGGACATTACCATAGTCCCATCTGATGACCGCCGTCTGATTGACTGCCGGTTGAAATATATCAGAAAGATCACTCAAGCCAAACGGAATGCATACGGTATTCGTTCCCGTCACCGAGGTTCGCGGCTTGATCACTACCGGAATGTTGACCCAAGCATTCGGTCGAGAAACCGAACGATCTAGACAGATGCATTGAGGGAGGACATGACCGGACCAGTACGCCATACTGACTGGTAATAGTTAATTAAACCTCCATTGCTCACAGTGCTCTGAAGAACTTGTGAATCAGAGTAGGCGGATATGATGATATTGATGGGTTCGCCAAGTCCTGGAGGGTATGTATCTTGCACTTGCTACAGCAGCAAAAGAAATCAATGATGACATCATGACAAGGGGTGGTGAAGTGGAGCACGCACTGTTAGCATGCTGCCGCCTCCATCCATTGGGATATAGTAGCCGTAATTCGTCTCGCGCCTCTGAGGCGGTGTTAGAGGCCTTGATGAACGGACAGCTGAGACGAGGAATGGCATCGAGAGGGTAACGACCACGCAAGACAACAATGCATGGGATCTAGGGCAGAGAGTGTACATGCTGGGCGGGTAGGCGACGGTCGTAGGGCTGGCCTGGCGAGAAGGAAGCAGACTCAATCTGCTTCGTAGGGAAGGAGGGAAGGAGAGAAGAGAATATTTGGAGCAAAGGCCAGCTTGTGAAGGAAGGAGGATCAAAATAAGTTACAGTAACCTGGCCCGGCCGTGATCATTCTGTGCCGCATCCACGCTCGGACTACCCTTTTATGTAACTCCGAAACGAGTCGATCTAGGCACTCATCCATTCCAGCATACGACCGAAGTACAAAACCGTCCAGCGACCATTTTCTACCTCTGCGCTGTAATCAGCAAGGTGGCGTATTCATGGACATTAATGTAGGTTTTCTCACTGAGCCCTCGGCCGGGAAGCAGAGCTCCACCGCTCCGATCGGATCGCCTCGAGGCACCGTCGACAAAATTAGCACACCACTTGCCAGTTCTCAGGTATTCAGTCGGCCCTATACATCGCTAGGACGTGCACGGTGCACCACACGAACCATACGACACCTATGTAGACTTGTCGTCTCCTAGCCAGACCTCGCCCTTTCTGGATATTGTCTCCCTGGCGGGACCTTTATAGCCTACGCCAATCATACTGAGACATCTGAATCCGAGTCATTCTGCTCGACTCTCGAGCGCTATTTCTCGAGAATATTCCCCCTTTCCGTCCGCTGTAGGCAAATTACTTACAGAGGGCAGAAAGGAGGCAAGGCCGGCCACCATGCTTGCCTGACAATCAAGTAGATCCAATTTAGCCCATCCTCGAGCGCTCACGATCCTGCGGCGCGACACGATTTCCTAGGCTGCATGTTCCTGGGTTTGTAGCTGGTGTCAGCTTTCACGCTATTCTCACGGAAAATCGACTTAAACTACTACGACAGTGTTACTGACGACGACTTCAAGAATACCGGGTATATAACAATTTGTGTTTAGGAACTAGTACAATGCGAGGGAGCAAGTACATGAAATCAATAGCCGTGGTGGTGGTGTTTCAAGTGTTTCTCGTGGTGCTCCTCAGCTACACGCGATAATCAGGGATGAAATTTCTGCCCTTCTGCTGATTACTCACCTTGTTGTTTGGCCTGATATTTCTCGACGGCATCGAGGCCCTTGGTCTCGATAATACGGTCGATGAAAGCACCACTGGCAGCCGCCCTATTTCCCTTCATTAGCCGTTATACCCAAGATCGGTGTGTATGGACGCACAAGAATTGTTTGGCCTTGGCATGCGAAACAGCCTCACCATTCTTCGCTTTGTGATCATTCCACACCTTCATGGCCTACAAGACGGTCAGCATGTTTGGTGTCAAAAGGAGGGTAGTGGACCTCGTAGGAGGCAGCGGCGGCAATAAGTTCATGGGAGAGCTTGGCCTTGTGGGGCGCGTTGATAACCTTGGAAACGAGACTCGTCAGTAATCTAATTGCGTAGAACGCCTAGATCGATCTCCTCACTTCGTCGTATGACTCCTTGGTCATCGTGAAGAGTCTTGTTTGAGAGAGGAGTAGAAAAGTGAACTGGGGTACGCGTCGAGAAGTGAGATAAAGATCAGACTGATCAGTGATAGGACCTTTTATGGTGCCCGGATCAGTCCGTGTTATTCAGAAATGGCAACCGGGTACGCACTGGTTTGGACTGCTCGGTACTGCGGTTTCACCGAGACTTTGTCCAGCTCACCGCAATGCTCTGCTCGTAACCTTGGCCATACGTCGCGATACTATATTCTTGCTCCTAGGATGCAATGCTAAAGCCCGAACCAACATCGATGCATTGACACTGGCATGATGAATGATAAATTGGTGTAAGTCTGCATGTTATCTAACTTTGGTGTGAATATATTTTGGCCAGATTCTGGTACAAACTTTCTGCCGCAATCAGCTTCGTTTTAAGTTCCGTTTCTCTTAATGTCCCGCTATTCAATTCAATCCCAATAACGCTCACTCGCCGACCTTCGTAAGTCCGTAGTGATTAGAGTCATCCTTGTCAATTCAATGTGGGTTTCAGCATTAGCCATTGGGGTAGGTTGGGAGGCGATGCCTTGGCGATGCATTCGGCTGGCATCTGCCGCTAAGTACTTTGCTCCACGTCATGGTTGGGCTATTCACTTTTGCAAGGGGGAACATTCAAATTTCGACCATGGCAGCGAGCTCCCGCACACAGCCCAATTGCTGCGCCTCTTACTCGGCAATGCGCTCGGCAGCCGTGTTTCCCAAGGTTTCCGCGGAAAAGTCGATTCGAAGGATTTAGTGAGCCGAGTGTCTCCCATTGGGGTACAAGAAGCGTTCTCTTGTGCGGGTCACATCATCTGACTCATCTGGTATTGCCACCCAATGCGGTATACAACCATCCTGCTCTATGGGGTTTAGCTTGCTAAGTGTCGATTGGATGGATTTGCTGAGATATAGGTCAGCGTGATAACATAAAGTCTACGGGCCAAGTTGGTACGACACCACCCTAACCTTACGCATTTGTTCCAAGTTTTCTGATTGGAACCTACCAAGATAACCGAGTCACAGGCACCGTATCGCACTGAGTCAGCCCGGTAAGCTTGCTAGACACCGATGCGGACGGCCACTGGTCTCAAACGTATGGACACGTACCCCATTGTTAGCCCTGCTGGGAAGCTCAGGCGGGACACGTCGGCGATTTGACTTCCAATTCTCCAACAATTCTGCGGGGGATGGGACGACGAAGGGGCTGCGCCGCATCTGATAGGCTAGTGTTTGTAGGCTCGGGCCGTCGGCAATTCCGGTTCTTGGCGCCCGATGGGCCCTGCGCGATTGACTCAGCACCAGCTGCGCGGATGCGGTTGTTCAGGGTCTTCCGTAGTCGTCGGGAGCTGCGTGCTCTGCACAAGTGCGACTGTGGCCTCGTTCTGGCGTATCATTCGTTGATTTTTTTCGATGGCTCGATGTGCCATGTCTCACGTCATATGGGTTTCTTTTAAATTTTCCGTGTGCCTTTTTTCTGGGCGGTGGGGCGATGCTTTTCCCCGCCGCATTCGGGAACACGCGTTCTGAGCTTGAAAAGCTGTGAAAATGGATCCTTTATAAGCTGGCCGAGTCAGAGTTGCGCGTCATCTCTTTTTTCCCCCTTACCACCATCCACCGAGCAGGATCCACCCTCGAGTCAGCCGTACTCTCCCCAATCCCATCCGTGAGTAATTCAGTTTCGATCTGCATTTGTTTCATTGTGTCCTACGTGTGCTTCATCTCCTCGGCACCGTTGCGCAAAACACATTACTGTATCGATTTCTGTCCCTCGACTGAAATCAGCCGTTCTGCGTTCTGCGGTCATGTCGCCATCTTGTCACGCTCATGCGTCGATCCCGGGGTCGCCCGATCTGTCTCGTCCGTCCCCACAAGGGCACTCACGAACATCATCGGTGCAGCCTTCGGGGTCACGGCCGTATCAGTGCTCGCCGAGTCACGTTGAACTATTGCCGCACACGGATGCACAAAATACCCCTCGTGTTGAGAATGAGGCACTAATGACATCGTCCCATGGTTCCAGACCCGCCAGGCCATCCACGTTGTCGGCTGGCCCTAGTTTTCATCCAACAATCCCTCACCACTCCGCAATTTCAGATCAATACTTCCCGTACACTCCAGCTCAACATGTCCTGCCCCTCCAGGAACTGCTAAATCAACGACCGACCTCCCATCGTCCCGGTTTGTCGCCTAACCCCGGTCATCAGGTCTCATCGCCCTCTGTCCTTGAAAGTTCTACACTTTCGAGCTTGTCCACTCGCCATGCTGCGATAAACAACCACTTTTCACGTCCACGGACGTCTAACCAGGTCTTTAACAATATCTCGGATCTTGCCGCCCATTATGGGATACCCCAGTTTTTACCAATTGCCCCTCGCACAACCCCACGTAGAACAGACTTTGAAGAAGCATCTTCGTCGCATCAGACTGAAACCTTCTCGTCTTCCCCCGATTTCGTAAATCTTTGCTCTAACTATTTGAACATGTTATCTCAAAACCCCGGCGATAATGGCGCGAATGCTGTCTCAACCGAGGACACTGCGCCAGTAGCGGCCGCCGCAGACGTGACGGACGCTGATGCTATCCGATCACTCATGGACGTGCTGAATGGTTCGTTGGATTTTGTCACTTATTCGATTGAATCTGACTTACCTTGCTCCGCAGCAACGCCCGAGCTTCAGATGTCGAACGATCTGAACGAGTATCTGACGTCGCCACTTATTGATTCGCCTCTCGATGATGACTTGCTCACTACCCCTGCTGTCGGATGCGACATGCACGCAGACATCATGACAAGTCCTCTCATGGGTGACTTTGGGAGTGACTCGTTTGGCGAATTCCCTCCTCTGTTTAGCGAGTTCAACGACTCCATGTATCAGGGGTCGAAGCAGCCACAGAATGAGCCACCCGTCTTCCCCCATCAACCAAACTTCGACAGCATGTACCGACTAGAGTCTCCCAACGCACCGCTCATAGACTCCCCTTACGCTTCTCCGTTCCATGGAAAGACGGCGCCTCTTCCATCAGCCAAGCGGAAGTCTACCGCTACTGGTACTCGCAAGAACGTTACTCCCGAGTCGCTTGTTCCGATTGAGGCACCCACCCAATCGCGCAAATATGTCATCCCCTCCTCCACTTCTCGAAAAGAGCTTCCTGCCACCTGGCGTCGTAAGCGGCTTCGTACCGTTGACCCGGGTGACGAAGAAGACCAACTTGTCGAGGAAAGTCTGACTCCTACGCTGTCAGAGCAGGAACAGATTGAAGCGAAGCGACGTCAAAACACGGTCGCTGCTCGCCGGAGTCGGAAGCGTAAGCTGGAGTACCAACGGGAGTTGGAGGAGAGTGTGGAACAATACAAGCAGGAGTGCGAGATGTGGAAGCAGCGAGCAATGACCTGTCAGGCTTTGCTTCGCAGTCACAATATCGAGTGCCCAGAGTTCCCTGATTCATGATTTCTGCTCCCCGCGGTGTTCTTGTGTTCCTCTATACCCTTCGCTGTTCGTGTCCCATGCGCCCTTTTTTCTTTATTTTCGCAGACGATATATGCCTAGCCCCAGCCTGGGTGATCAGGCTGTAATCTTCGATGCTCCGTGTACTCTTACACCCATCATCCACTTTCCCCACTTCCACTGGTTAGGAGCATCGTCGTAACCCCATCCCCCCATTCCACTGTCCCCCATCTTCGTGCTTTCTGTCCAACCGTCATAGTCTTCCTGAATCTAACCTGTCCCCCACCCCCCATCTTTTACTTGATGTGCGCAAACATGTGCCTCGTTAGATTGAATACATAAACCAAACATTTCAATCGTAATTCTGAATCAGCGTGATGGTATGCTAAGGTCTCCGCGGTGAGACATGGGAAGCTCACTCGTCCATAATATAAGTACACGGCTTTATGGCGCTTACGGTTTTTCGAACAAGAACAAGAACCTTTGAATTCCCCAATCAGCCAAGATTCCGCGTGAACACCGCCTGGCGTTCTCCACCTCTGTTGACCTGGGTCGTGAGCCTCGTGGCCGAAGCCCCGCTTTCTCTACTCGCACCTCCATGTTTGCCACATCCACGAGGAGCAGTACCTACGAGCGTCTCGAAGGTGGGATGGGTCCCGGCCGAGCAAGCAGAAAACTCCCTTGGAAAAAGATAGCGATCGGATGCGGCATACTCATGGGGCTCGTCTGGTTTTTCGGTCCTCGTGGACACGCCTTCTCAGCAGGTACGCCCTTCTTTTTTTTCAAAATTCGAAACCGCGTGTACATATCTAATGGTACCCTCCCTCCTCAGAACTCTCAACGCCTGGCTTAGAAGATGTTTACCCGCCACAAGGCAAGATACCCTTTGAAACCCACGCGGGCGTGGCGCTCGATTCAGAAGATGCAATTCATTCGACCTCGACCACCTCCGCCTCATCTCCAGTACCTACATCCCCCGAATCCGACCCCGACCCACTCAAAACGGTCCACTGCACCACCTCATATGCATCCTACCTCCCGCTCGTGCAATACGCGCTCATGATCGATGCGGGTTCGACCGGTTCTCGTATCCACATATACAAATTCAACCACTGCGGTCCTTCGCCCTCGTACGAATACGAAGTCTTCAAGATGATTCAACCGGGTTTGTCTGATCGGACCAAGACACCGCAAGGCGCTGCGGAGAGTCTAGACGTCCTCTTGGATGAAGCGCTCCGCGTCGTACCGGCCTCGTTGCACCACTGCACGCCGTTGGCGGTGAAAGCGACGGCGGGACTTCGTTTGCTCGGCATCGAGGAGAGTCAGGCGATTTTGGAGGCGGTGGAGAAGAGGTTGAGGGACAAGTATCCGTTCGTGGTGCCGGATGAGGATGGGGTGGTGATCATGGATGGGAAAGAGGAAGGTGTGTATGCGTGGATCACGGTGAATTATTTGCTGGACGCGATTCGGGGGGATTCGCCCAAGGACGCCCCGACGTATGCGGTGCTTGATTTGGGGGGTGGGTCGACGCAGATTGTGTTCGAGCCGGAGAAGGGTGGGGAGGCAAGGACGGATGCGGGTGGGGTGCTCAAGGATGGGGAACACAAGTATGAGTTGAGGTTTGGGGGGGAGGAGAGGGTGCTGTATCAGCATTCGTATCTGGGATATGGGCTGAAGAGTGCGAGGGAGAGCGTGCATCGGGTGGTGGAGTTTATCCATGGGCTGAGGACGACGCGGGTGAGTGGGGAGGGCGAGCTGCCAAGGGTGGCGAATCCGTGTCTCGCACAGAGGACGACGAAGGAGGTGGATGTGCCTTTTGGGGAGGGCGAGGACAAGATCAAGGTGTTGATGGCGGGGGAGGACATTGGGAGTTTCGAGGCGTGTAACCAGGTTATGGAGTTGGTCATGGCCAAGCATTCGTGAGTTGTCGCTCGTTTTTCTTTTCTCTTTGGGATCGTTGACGACTGGACCACTGACGGTTTATTTCTCCATAGTATCTGCGAGGTCAAACCGTGCTCGTTCGATGGTGTCTATCAGCCCTCGTTGTTGGATGCGTTCCCGACTGGCAAGATCCTCCTCCTGTCGTATTTCTACGATCGGATCACTCCCCTGATACCGCCACCACCCAACCGCAGCCAACCGCACACCACTATCTCGACGATCGCCGCTCTCGCACGTCAAGTCTGTGCAGGCCCGAGCAGCTGGATAGACCACTGGGGGGCCTACCCTGACGTGATCGAGGAGTTGGAAGATCGGCCAGAGTGGTGTCTCGATCTGACGTTCATGCATGCCTTGTTGGGACTTGGGTACGAGTTTGCGGACGTGCGGGAGGTGGAGCTCGGGAAGCGGATTGAAGGGACGGAGTTGGGGTGGTGTCTTGGTGCGACGATCGCGATGGTGGGGGGTGGGGGGGTGAAGTGTCGAGCGTGAGGCCTTCGAGGTTGGAGTTGGTGTTTGGGGTTTGGGATGTGGATGAATAGAGCGAACGTTTGATGTATCTATCTTATTGTCCAAACGTTTTTCTTGCACGCACTCGTTTGTGCAGAGGTTGGGCACATACGAGGTGGGTCAAAGTCGTCAAGGTTGACGATATCAAGCTGCATGGGGCTTGAAGCAACTACTGTATAATTCACTCGAGTCAAGACTTCGCGGGCCTGCCGGGGGATTTCTGGCATCTGCTTATATATTTCGCTCTGGGTCAAAACCAACGTCCTCTGCGCGTTCGCTCGTCACGATAGGTGCCATCGGTTTGTCATTCTCGGATATGGATTCGATTCTCTCCGGATCTTCTTTGTAAACTAGCTTCAAGTCAGTAGCTGTTGGGTGTCCGCACATTGTAGTGCGATCGGGGTCGGACAGGTCATCATGATTTGTCATTAATCCCGCTGTGGCTGTGCACTTTGCTCGGCCGCGATCTGCGTGAGATGCGAGTGACCATACATAAACTCCACAGATTTTCTGTTCATGCTCTACATCACACACTGGCAGCAATGTCTCTTCCTGATAGCACCACCGTCCTCATTGTAGGCGCAGGTCCAGCGGGCCTTGCAACCGCTTTGTCTCTCCTCCATCATGGCTTTCGTGACTTTGTCATCGTAGACGCCGTACAGCACGGCGAGAACACCTCTCGCGCCCTCGTCGTTCATGCTGCCACTCTCGAGGTAAGGCCAATTCCTCGTACCTCTTCCTCGTTATCTCAATGTATCGTAGGCCCTGGACACGATTGGGTGTGGAGACGACGTTATATCACAGGGAACAAAGGTCACGAAGGCCGACATCGGGACCCGCTCAGGTACCCTAGCTGGCCCTGATATCGCGTATCTCAAACGATACACGCGACACCCATACGCCATTATCATTCCTCAGAACCTGACCGAACATGTCCTCGGAACAAAGCTGGCTAACCTCGGCGTGTCTGTCCATCGACCTCTAAAGGTCGTCGGAATGAAGCGCAACACGGAGAATACGCAGCTGACCGATGTTGCGTTCGAAGACGGAAAAGTGATTACCGCGAAATACGTCGTCGGTGCGGATGGCGCACGCTCCGTGGTAAGTTCATGTTTGCAATCCTCGGTGTCACGTCGCTCACATCTGCGCTCAGGTTCGTACGACCGCTGGTATTGGCTTCGGTGACCCGATGGGCGAAAGGGCGGAAAAGGTGACCAACCTCGCGCAGATGGTCCTCGCCGACGTCACTTTTGATGCTCCGCCCGAGGACATCCCCTTCACGGGCACCTTGTCCTCGAACAGTTTCTTCCTTTGTGTTCCAATGCCTTCCACTTTTAACGAATACCTTGTCGCCAACGGTCACCCCTCTCTTACTGGCCAACTGTACCGCATCGGCTCTGGGGTCCCCTTGGAAGACGGAGAAATTCCATGCTCGCCCTCAAAGGAATATCTCCAAAACCTTATCGATAGATTTGGGCCATATAGTTTATCATCCGATCCTTCTGTGAATCCCCAGGCCAAGTCCATACGTATCAAGGACGTCGTCTGGGCCACCCGCTTCCGCAATCGCGCTGCGATCGCCGATACACCGTTTACTCGCCTTGGTTCTTCAGGGTCGTCACAACCGGGAGAACCAGAGGGCGGCGCGATCCTTCTCGTCGGCGACGCGGCACACATTCATTCCCCCGCTGGTGGACAGGGTATGAATCTCGGGTTGCGCGACGCGGTCTTTTTAGGGGAAGCGCTGACGAAACACATACACGCTGCCGAGACCAAGCGGCTCTCCGAAGCGGACGCGATTCTCCGAGATTTCGCGGCGGTGCGACATGCACGCGCGCTCGAAGTGATTGGGCTCACTAAAGGACTGTTGTCGGTCATGGGTTCGAAGGATGGGGAGTGGGTGTATTGGTGGTTGCCGATCAGCGCGGCGACGGTTCGGAATTGGGGATTGTGGGTGGCGGGGATGTTGCCGTTTATGCGGCGAAAGATGGCTTGGGAGTTGAGTGGGTTGGGTCGGCGATGATTTTGGTGCTAGCTTTTTTTTCGCTCTTGGGGATGTGAGTCAGGATCCATGCATACTTGTTTTCTCGAGGCATTATCGTTTCTAGTTGTACTATTATAAGTTGGATACAACATGCACAATATTTTTCCCATTTCTCGAATAATTCCACAACGGAGTCTGGGTATAATGGAGTTACAGCTTGCTTGAACGTTATATTTGGTTGTATAATCGGTATGCGCACAAGCTTTTTCTTTCTTTCTTCGCGTTCGCGGGAACTCGAAATAGTACTGTTGCTAATAGTCTCCCCAAACCAGACCTCAAGCTAAAACTGCGAGATCAGAAGACAGTCGCTCTGAACTATGAACCTGTTACTCCGAAGGAAGTAAACTCACTCATGAATATCCCAAATCACTGTGAATTAATAGCCACATGCACTAAAGATCAATCAAGTCGTCGAAAAAAAGTGACACCATCCGAAAATTCTTGAGACTGCCCTGTCACTGAATTCTGAGTGATCAATGACTTTACTTCCTTCAGTGTTTAGCATACTGTTGTCTAATCCTCACCCGCATGGATCGAGACTCGATGCTAAAGAGAAATGCTACAGTTTTCATCCAGCCGTCTCAACCCTCGAGCGATGATCGATGATCCTGCATTCCTGCCTGATCAAAATTGAACCGTGGCTAAATATCTCTAGTAACTACACTTCAAAGGTGAGGACACGGTGGCCTCCTTAGGTCAACGAAAAGGGAAGGAACAGAAAAGAAAAGAAAATTACAGTAACTAAAATAACATGTAGGCGTTCAGGTAACGAGACAAAACAACCCCCTAGCACCTGTCGCCCACGTCGCTTCAACCTCAGGCAACGTACGGTCGCACACGCAAAGGTAGTTTGCATCCCACTTCGCCCGCAATCTTTGGCCGTGGAAGCAGTCCTCTTCCGATTTCAATCTTGGTATCAGTACCATCACGCAACTCAAACACAAAATTCTTGACGAGCACAGACAACACCGCCTATCAAAAACAAAAAGAAAAAAGAAAACGCCGTTAGAAACAATGAACTAACCACACACTGCACTCACACACACCTTGAACTCTGCCACCGCAAAATTCTTGCCCAGACACGTCCTCGGGCCATCTGCAAAGGTGAGCAAGTGTCGATGGCCCTGGATCTCTTTCGCCTTGGCAGGTATCCCATCCAGACCGTGCCCGTCCTCGAGCCATCGACTCGGCCGGAACGTTTTGGCATCCTCACCCCAAAGTGTGGTGGAACGGTTCATGGATTCCATCGAAACAGTGACTAGGGTGTCTTTCGCGATCGTCAGGCTGTCGACCAATTCGCCGGATTTCGTGCGGACGGGTTCGGAGAGCGGGATGACATCATCTTCGTTGGCCTGTGAAGGTGCCATACCATCGTCAGTTATCGATAGCGTGGCACATGCAATAAATAAGGTCAGTGGAGACGTACGATACGTGTAACCTCAACGGCAGGCGGATGTAGGCGGAGGATCTCGTGGACAACAGCGTCGAGATAGGGAAGACCATTTGTAAGTTGATCGTACGTCGGGTCTGCGCCATGCTCGATAAGCTCGTCTCGCAGCTTTGTCTGCACGTCCGGGTTCCGCGAGAGCTCGAGCAGGGCCCACTAGGAATAGCGGTCAGTCGATCCACGGAGAATGCACGGGTAGGATTTACACTCAAGCTGACTAGAGTATAGACATGTATGAGTCAGGATGTGTTCATGAATATACAGCAAAGACATACCAGAAGTCGTTTCATACCCTGCGACAAGCAACACTTTCATCTACAAAATCAACGTCGAAAACAGACCTCGAGGACGCGTGGAACGAGATTGATTTACCTGGGCCATGACTTCATCTTTCGTCAAGTGGTACTCTGAATCTTCATTCGCCCCCTTGACTGTTTTGCGAGTCGAGCAGGTCAGTGGTGCATGCAAGGAGTATTTGGAATAGACCACATACTGAGCAACCCAATGATAGACCTCTCTTCCTTTCCCCCGATTACACCCATCTCCAACTCTTTCTGTGTTCGGGAGAGCAATGCATTCGATATCTCTTCCATTGCGACGTTGAGCTTCCGGAAAAGCGTTGTACCCAACGTAGGTATGTCCGCGAGGAACGGGAGGGCCTCTGCCAAGAGAAAAAGGCCTTTATTGAAGTGCGTGGGGGTCAACGAGGCGAATGTGTTAAAGACTTCGGCGACTGTTGCGTGCTTCCCTTCGAGCGCACCAAAGCCAAAGTTGTGAGAGAAACATGCAAGGCCGATGGTATCGAGTCTGTTACAGTAATTATGCATATATCGCAAGAAAAGGGGAGTAGACCGTACGATATGTGACTCATCCTTCAACATGAGCAAGTCAGAGATTGAAAGTACGAAGGGCCGTTTCACGAAACGCACCAAAATTGGACATCAATGAGAGCGCTATCCCCACCGTTCGACTCAATAAGGACATCCCAAGCTCCTTTCGCCTGTAAAGCACATTCACATTCACGTAAGACAGGACCATTATCCAAACTACAGCAATCCGACCTTGTATGCGGAGTCGTAGAAAATTGATGTCAACTGTCGAATGGCAGCAATGCTGAAAGCAGGCGTCAAAGACTTGCGTTGTCTAGCAAAATCGATCAATATTCCTCCCGGGAACGAGTCAAACCATGGATGTACCTCCTATGGTTCTCTCCGTGCGCCCATAACAGACCTTTTCCAAACTCGGTGCAAGCATCAGCCACACTGTACAACAACGCAAGGGTCGTCATCAACCACATACAAATTTCGCGAGTGCTTTCCTGGCTAACGGGGTCTGACTATATGTCCACGTGTCCTTGGCATAAAAATGTGCGATCGCCTTGGGGTCACACAAGACGATCTTCTTATTCCCCAAGGTCGATGGAATCGCATATACAGGACCATATTCTTGCGCCCATACTTCGTATACGGTGCCCGAGTCCTCTACGCCGAAGACGCGCTTGCTAACACCGAAGAGGAAACTCTCGCTAGGAGGTCCTCGGAGCTGTGTGGTGTGGAGTTGGCGACGGGATGTGCGGAGCCATCGAAGGAGGGTCCAGGTCGCTGTGCAAGCTACGGCGGCATCGAACGCGTACCACTGATAGGGACGAAGGTGGGTCAGTAATGTGCCCAGGACCTCCGACACCGTCTGAGTCGTGGATAATACTACATCGAGTGACATGACGTGTCAGTTGAATCAGGGGCAACGTGTTGTGAATGTCATTGCACCTCTTGATCCATTTATATGCTTTTCGTGCCCGGCGTCAGTGTTGCGGAAAGGGCGACGCGCAGTAATGTCAGTCCATGCCGCCTTTGCAGATTAGTATGTCTTCCGTGCCTGGTTTTTCTCGAGGCTGTCCCTTGCGCAGTCCCGTCTACCGCCAGAAAGCCGCACTTGTCCGAATTGGGTAGGAAATGATAAAAAAACGATATAAAATCTAGGAGGACGTCCACGTCCCATGAACCCGTCGGGTACACGGAATAGTTAGGTATTGGTCCATTGACAGTCCGGCGATCAATTGCTCTTTGTTGCCACCCTGTTTAGAAAGCCGAAGAGTCGTTGTCTTTGGGGGAGATCAGTGCTTGAACGTCCCTACCTCGCCATCGTCACCCACAGGGAACAGTCGCAAGAATTGCACGTAAAACCACAGTGCGAGCTTCGGATTGACCGTCGGGTTAGCTCACAGGAAGATCACCTGTTCGTGGTCCGCTTCGAGGATAAACTACAAGTCGTGCCGAGGTGTCACGCATCTCAAACGAGCAAAGGACGGAAATGAAGTCGAATGGACAAAAGAGAGCAACTCCACGACTCAGATCTGATATGACTCATGCATCCCAGACCGTCTCCAGCTGTTCGGACTCAATACATGGTTGTCAACCAATCCGAATCGCTGAAACAGGAGAAGCACGATAAATGGAATGTAATACATATTTTACCTTCTTTGGCCGAGCGTAGGAAAGTGGCGCAATCTTTCCTTTCTCCGCGCCACTTCCTCCACTCGTGGCCCGATTTCCTCAGAGCTGAGCACTGTACCAATCTTTTCACCCACCCACCACACCCAGTCACTCGACAGCAGATCAGCTATCTCGTCCACCTCGCATTCCCCTGGGTTCCGGAGAATCCTAAGTCGCCCGTGATCGACCTGCGAGGCGGTTTCTTTCCCGCCCGCCCTCGCAGCTCACCACAGCCCTAGATCGCTTCGGAGCCGGACAGCGCCCCGCGCTGCCACCCACTTTCCCGCCTCGTGTCTCACCGTTCTCCTGTCGCTACCGCATCCCATGATTTGTCTGTACATACATCACACAAATCCCACTCCGTTTGATCCCTCCCCAGCCACGTGCGTCCAAGCGATAGCCAAAGAACGCGGGTTGGCGAGTCACAACTACTAGTATTAACCCTACACTTTGGTTAGGGTTGGGTTCCCGTTAAGTCAAGCCAAGATTTCCCATGGGCATACCGTATTCCCACGAATTCTTGGAGGAACACGAAGCAAAATGGATTATATTCCATTATCATTATCACGCTGGCAGTCGTGTTCCAAAAGCTGGTAGAATGGCCGTTTGATCAGCTCGAGCATGTATGCTACGTCGGACGTCCCGAAGCATCGCTCTTCATGGCAATTCCATGCTCACTTGTTGTCTAGAGGTATCATTATCTCTGGTTGTATAGTCGGTATCCCCACATGATGCGGCAAAGCTTTTCTTTGTTTGTTTGCGCTTGCGGGAACTCGATCCTCGAGCGTGTTCAGACGCACTTGACAAGTTCATACGTATTGTTTCATTTCACTTTTGCGACGTGTATGGCCCGTTGTGCTATTCACCGGCGGCGCTCTTTTTGACAGCTTCTAATGAATTTTTTTTTGCCCTTTCTATCCATTGAAAAATATATGTTTATAGCGTCACCTCGACCGTATCGGGCACAACCTTGATCATCTCCGTCACAGGGTTCTGTTGCGCAATACGCAGTGGATGCCTTTTGTGTTGGTGAGTGGAAGATCGGGGACAAGACGGTTGAACCGCAACTTTAGCTTGGCGAGGCAATATTATCCCAACCCCAGCCTCAGTTGCATACTGGGTCAATCAAACCGAACAGCTGTTGTAGTCGCGCCGTTGTTGTGCACGAGGCAGGGACATTCTCGGCCCTCTGCTCTTCTATTCGCACACTCATACCCCTATAGGGTGAGGATGACCTTGGTAGAGGGGGAAATGGTCCAAGACAGTCTCAAAACTGGTAATGCAGACGGGAGGGCCGCTTGCGGCGTAATTGGTAGGCTTTATGCAATCTTGAGTCAACGACGTGCATAACAAAAGGAGTATATTGTCGCATAGCGTGGTTGAATGAAGCGGAATACACAAGCGTCTGAGAGAGTGGGAATGACGAGCCGAATGTAGGTATTAAAGACTGTTTCTTTACTCGCACTGCGGAGAAGCAGATTGAGTTCACCCACAGTTGTAGCGCTGCGGCGCAATGATTTGGCCTACCCGGTAGTAATAAGGGGGACACGGTCGCACACGCGTACAGTGATGCAAAGGTGATGCTCAGCTTGTGGCTCGTGCCTACTCAAATCGGTGTCATGTTTCTATGCCAAGCCAATGTCGACGACACTGCATGGATCGAAACTGGATGCTAAAGAGAAATACTACAGTTTTGTTCAGCCGTCTCAACCCTCGAGCAATGATCCTGCAAGCCTGCCTAATCACAGAAGGGGGGATGTGAATGATTTGCCTCATGAACGATGAAAGGACAGCTTGTAAATTTCTCGAGATAACCACTGCTAGCAATTGCAATTCAAGTTAGATAAGCTCAGGTGAGGACAAGGTCAATGAAAAAGAAACGAAACGAAAATTACAGTAAGTAAAGTAGCGAACATAAAGTGTAAGTGTTCACATAACAACTAGCACCTGTTGCCCACGTCGCTCCAACCTCAGGCAACGTACGGTCGCACGCGCAAAGGTAGTTTGCATCCAACTTCACCCGCAATCTTTGGGCGTGGAAGTACTCCTCTTCCGAGCTCAATCTTGGTATCAATACCATCGCGCAGCTCAAACACAAAATTCTTGACGAGCACAGACAACACCACCTATCGAAAAAACAGAGAAAACACCGTTAGAATGAATGGGCTAACCACACACTG